>MU222434.1:109618-122919 GCA_018584345.1 Thuja plicata | reverse complement strand
TATATCTTTAAATCTAGAAATGATTCTTGCAATGAAAATTTACCAGCATTCTTATCTAGCCAATTCATAGCTTTGAGGAAAATCTTGGATCAATCCATGCTCAAAAGTAAACTTACTATAATAGTAGGCTTACGTAAAAGTAAGGCTGAGACACAAATTTCCACATTAAAAAAGTGTCTAGGTCACTCTTTCTCTCATTTGTTTTGGTTTAATTTTGACTGTCTTGATATATTGTCTTAGTTTCTTGGTGATCTCACAACTGTGTCCCATGTTTTTGCTAAGTTGGATCAAATTGCTCAAGTTTTATTGTTATGTGTGTAATATGGACTTGAGCTTAATGTTTACCCCTAGATTGCAATCCTCTCAAGTATAATATTTAGTGATCAATGTTTAAGTGCTTTTTTGCATCATTGTATATTTAGTGGCATGAGATTGCATAAGTTATTATATGTGCTCTTATGGATTCAGATGTTTCTCATTTTGTTTTGTTATTCATTTGTTGCATAGGACTATTGACTGTGAAACAGGGCTCCCCTTCATTGGACCTTCACAATACACATTGCAGGCCCTCTTCCACCACTCTTTGCCCAAGTGTGATTCCTCCAAAACAAAGAAAAACAATGTGGTGATGTTGTCAAAACTTCAATAATGGACTCCTTGGCAACTAATGCTCAAAAATTTCAGGCTTGGAGTTTGATCCCTCACAACCTATAGGTAGAGATACAGACGACCTAAAAAATAATAGCCAGCCCATTTTTTAAGGAGAATGAGTGTTATAAGTACATCACATATGCTCACTTTCTTTGCATAATGTTTCTCATTTTTATACTCTTGCAACTTCGAATTATCTCCCTCCATCTGTAAAGCAAATTATATTCATGTCCGCCATTTATAGATATGTTGTCACAGTTGGGAGGACATTGATTTGTCCCTTTATCCACTAGGACACTAAACTCTTAAAAACTCTAAAGCGACACTAAAAAAATACATGCGATGTCCAATCGTCAGAAATTGCCGATGACTTGACGTCGCATATATAGCAAATACATCGCACGTCTGTCGTAATTGCGACACCAAAAAATAGTAATGACGACATGCCAAATTTTTTAGACGGTGCAAACTACGACGCATAGGTGTCATAATAGCGACAGATAAAATATTTAATGACAGCTTGTATTGCGACACCTAAATGTCACATTTTTTGTGTCAACCGTCACAAATTATGACAGACATGCGATGTATTTTCTATACATGCGAGGTCGAGCCATCAGAAATTGCTGATGGCTCGACGTCATTTATGACGGCTTGACGTCGCATGTATAGAAAATACATCGCATGTCTGTCATAATTTGCGACGTCCACAAACTGTAATGACGGCATGCTGAAGTTTTTAGACGGTGCAAACTGTGATGGTTAACACAAAAAATGTGACACCTACGTGTCGTAATAGCGACAGCTAAAATATGTAATGACAACATGATAACCATCATAGCCGGCTCATATTGCGATGGTTAGTACCATCATAATAACGATAGACTATACCACCATTGTTATTTTTGACACCAAAATTGTAACATTGGTCTCTGTCGCTTGGCCGACGGGACAGTGTCAGAAAAGCGACACATATCCATCAAAAAATGGTCTCAAATGTTGTAGTGAGAAATCTTTTAGAAGACACAATGCAAATCTCATTTATGAAACAAAGTTACTTCTTACCATCATAGGTCTACGTTTCATCACAAGAGAATACCCAATATCATAAATCCCATATACACCAAGAAAAATAATCTAAGATATCTTTTATTATTCTACTATAACAACTTCGTTAGTATTCAATTATAACACAATATCCATACTCATGGAGAAAATCTAAGAAATTTAACCATTAGTCTTCAAGATAGGATTTCATTCCAAGCTTCACTTATTAAACTAGATATATTTCTACTTACACATCCTTGAAGTTTATATTTCAGATAATTTTGTATAATGTACTTAATTCCAATCAATTTTCAAACATTAATATGAAGAATTCAAATGTCAAATTTCTATTTCATGAATAATTATAGATAATTAAGAAAAGGAGAAACACATGAGTCTTACTACACAATTAGTCTAATACACATAAATTTTCTATCTATCTTCAATTTCTTAATAGGAGCGTATTCAGAGTAACCATTCGTGTCATAATCTTATATACATCAAAATTTAAAGTTTTCTGGTCGAGAAAGAAATACACTTCATTCCAATCTAACATCGTATACATATCAATATTCTTCTAACATTTCCTTAGAAACAAAATCTAAAGCTTATATCTATTCTAATAACCATGCATTCCTATTACCCAACTATTCCATTTATATTTTATAACTCAACATCCTTATATACCATTACAGATCACCAACTAGCAATATTGTCAATTTCATACTATTAAGGTGGTGCTTATAATGCACACATAAAATAAATTCATTTCCATAATACTCTAGGCATATAGAGAAATAAAAGGATAAATTCACTTTAATCATTTAGGATAGATAATCTATTTCCTTTCTTAATACCCACTCCAAAAGAAAATACTTAGACACTGCTACACTCTTACCTTAGACTTGTCTTCTTACATTCGTTTAACATGACACACACAAATGATAGAATTCTTACCATACATGAATAAAACACTTCTTTCAACAAAATGTGAACTATAATCCTATTTATGATAAAACCTTATGGACATAGATCCTTTGCCCAAGGGTTTCCTTTAATTAAGTATATTCATATCTACAACACATTGCCTAAGAATTTCAGTCCTTATTCCTTAAAAGGAAAGAGAGAAACTTTTTTATTTTAAACAATAAATTTTTTATTTTCTTTTTAGTTTCCTACTTCAAGAAGACCTAGGATAGAGGTTGTTCATACTCTCATCATCAATCAGATTTATTATATATAAATCTCAAGAATGGACTAATTTTAGACATGCTATATTATTTTTGAACAACTTTATTTACACAAAAGTTCCTAAGTTCACCATTTACACCATGATTTCTTCTACCATTCATTTAATCCATTTGCCAAGAACTAGGGAAAATATATAAGATTGCTACTCTAATATGAACCTACTAAACATATTTTATAACCATGTAACCCTATTATCATTTCATCCCTATAAAACTGAGTACTACTATAGTCATGTCTTGTTTCCTATTAAAATTGCAAAAACACTTCAATTATCACTTATAAAAAGCACCTTAATTTGTATAAATAGTTAGACATAACAAATCATGAAGTCAACTTAGCATTTATAGGAAAATAGAAACCACAAAATTTCAAATCAACTTGGCACCCCTTTTAGCAAGCATTCATGTTAGTGTGATATTTCATAGAGAGGATCATAAGATAGGGTTAGCTACTACCAACAATTAAGATACAAAATAACTTATCCTCCTACTTTGGGTTTTTCCAGGGATATGAGTACTTTTTACATCAAGGAGATGACACAAAAGTATAAGGAATTCATTAATATGCCATTATCATTTTACAAAGAAATCCATTTGAACAACATTGGTTCTAGAATGCAGAATAATAAGTAATTGATATAAGATAACTTAATCATTGAAGAACATGTGTACTCTTGTAAAAAAATATCGCATGCATACAAAGAACATAGCCTTTGTATGTAGGATTCAAGTTTACTAACATAAATATAACATCAAATAGAGAAAAAAAACACGACACTAAATGTTATGCATAGATGACCTACAAGTCCCATAGTTCCCAGTGTGGCAACCTAAGGTTTTGATATCGATATTTCATGCCCCGCCAGGGAACCCAGGAGGACAAGCCAACTAACTACTAAAATATGTGAATTTTTTTTAAGAAATAAGATATGCATCACAAAATAATCACCTTCTTTGAATGCAATGTTACAAAATAATCTAAGTCCTCATAGGTTCCCTAACGTCATTAATCATATGCCTTATTAATCTATATACATGTTAAAGAACCAGGGTAAGAGTTCCCAACTTAATCTTTCATTAGAACATAAATGTATCACTAACTGACTCATACTATTCAACCATTCACTAATATTTATATCGCTTCTCATTTAAGAATTTAGATGAGAAATTAACATTCATTAAGATAACCCATATCCTATGTCCTTTATTAATTCATACACATCTTGAGGAGCTTAGTAGACATAAACCAAAAATTGAATGCTACAACTATCTTATTTCATTTATTCATCATTTCATAATAATTTCCATGAATCTTACATCAAGAGACAATACATTCATTCCTAGATACATAACTTAATACTAAGTACAAGTTCATTTCCTTTATAAATGGACAACATAAAGTAATGGAAGAATCATGAACAAGTATCCAAAATACTTATCCTTTCATATTGATAACATACAATAATTTCCCTTTCCTTTCACCTAGATCTACCCATTCGCTTAGACATTGCTTTTAATTACATTGATATACATTATTTCATCATATACAATTATTTCCTTACAAAAGATTAGAATTACAAGGATGCATATACATAAGTACATCTTTACATACATAATATGAAGACTTCAAAAATGAAAATATGGAAGGAACATGTGCAAGGATCATCCATTTGACCATGAATAGTGCCTTAATATAATAAAGAATCAACACCAAAACATGTGGACCCAAAAGGGTCCAGTCACCCCAAGCTAGGAGAGAAAAACTAAGGTCCACACAAGAAGGTAACAACTAGGATACTCCTAAGGTGGTGATAACCTTTCCAAAAACATAACACAACTAAAAGCACAAGAAGACCACAAGGACCACTAGAGGCATGATCAAAATTGGTAGGGAATATAAGATACAAGATAGGTGAGTGTCATCACATATCCCTCAACCCTTGGGTTACCCTGGTACTAGCCACTCTGGGCCCCAGTCCCTAAGTAGGCACATGCAAAACTGAACACCTTTCGTGAGGACAAGGTTGTTCGATCGTGCCAGCACAAAGGCACCTTCTCCCACTTCCATCCCTAGTCTGTACTATCACTAGCGGCATGTGCAAGGCAAAAATTAATCTTGATTAGTATGTATTTCTCCCCATTTCCAGTTCATTTATTTAGGTTATCACTTGATTAAATAAATCATCAGTGGGTTACCCTGGTACTAGCCACTTAGGGCCCTGACCCCTCACTATTAGCTAGTAACCTAGTGTACTTAGGTTCCCTAACCAAAATAAAAGCATCAAAAGAACATAAGGTGATGAACTATAATTGATTGAATGTTTGAAGATGTTAAGTTGATGATCACCGAGATGTAGAAAGTTAATGCAAGACATTAAATCAGTTAATGTATTATATTGTCATTGATGTCAACTTGATATAATCTGATTGGTCACATATACATAGTGTCAAAGAATCAAAGAGATAAAGGTTATGTTATCAGTAATGCATAAAATTTTAGTATACACCAAGTGAAAACAAACACCGACGGTCAGTGCACCTCGATGGATAGAGAACCCTGAGAGAAAATTCATAGTGATACCCAATCAAGAAACTCGAGCAAACATTATCAAGAAGAAAAAAGGTAACTCAAGAAGAACTGAAAGTCACAATGTTTCCTGACGAACAGACAACCCGGACGGACAGAGATGCTCGAGGACAACTGAGTTCAAGACCGAGCAAACAAGGAGTTAAACACCAATCAGAACTGAAGTTCAGAAACAACAAAAGACTTAGTAGGAAGAAGCTAATTATGGAGTTAACTGGTTGATCACATTGTTTTCATTGACAAGTTAAAAGCTAGAGATTTAAAGCTTTTTTATTCCAGTTGTTAAGGAGAAATCTGCGGGATAAAACTGAAGTATGCTTTAAAGCAAGAATGACAAGAATTGCAGATCACGCCAAGAAAAAGAAAGTCACGGACTTAGAAATAGTGAAATCATGTCTATAATAGAGACAAGCTAATTCATTATGAATAAAAAGGGGGAAGAATAGAAAGAGGATGCTAAAGATAATACTGGTGAAGAAAGAAGTCTTCATACAGTCCTGATCAAACAAGCTTTAAGAAAGAGCTAAAGGTTTCTGCGGACACCGAGCAATAGAGAAACACGTCATCACCGAGCATAAAGAAATGGAGCAAAGGAATAGAAGAAAATAAAAGATCAGAAAGGTATTATGAGCTTACAATAGATCTGAACATCTGGAAGATTATGTTTTATATGAAAAGATCATATATTGTTTCAGTTTAACCATTGATTCAGAAAATCTCTTAACAGAGTGGGATTTAACTATCCTTTTGATAATGAGATACATCACAAGGAGTATCAAAAAGTTTCTCATGAAGATAGCATAGTGAAATTCCAGATATCAAGTGATTAACTATTATATTAAATCCTTTAACAAGGTCGCACTTAACAGTGTGTTTGTAACCTTTAATAGGGTTGGCTCTTCACCGAGCTTACTTCAGAAGAGTGAAAATTTTGGGTCATTGGTCCCAAGTGGTTTTTCCCTTAACAGGGTTTCCATGTTAAAAATACATGTGTCAATGTGTATATGGTTCATTGCTTTGATATTTTGGTTCACACATTATTAATTTGGATTGATTAGTAAACATTAAATTATTTACTGTATTTCGGTAAAAGCTAGAAAAGGATAAACTGGTATTCGGTAAAGCTAAAGAAAAAGGGATTAACAGTGAACTCCAAGAAATTGTTATTTGATAAGATTATTTAAAGGCATACATCTTGTAGGATTGAAGATAACTAGAGATTTATATATGGGGTATAAAGTTTTGGGTTGATATTGGATAAATTTTTGAAGCCACTGATTCACCCCCCTCTCAGATATTATAAAAAATTGGTATCAGAGCTTGTGTGCTTAGAAGGAAGGTTTCAAGACCTAAGCTAAAGATCACAAGATGAGCAGACATGATGTGTCTAAGTTGAACGAGGAAAACTTTGCATCATGGCAAAGCAGGATAAGACTCCACCTATCAAGTAATGGAAATGATGTTACTCAATACTTATATACTGAATATGTGTTGCGTACAGGACCTCACACTTGATTAATTAAGAGAAAAAAATGAGCACAATTCTATGATGATAGAACTTGCTTCCTCACTCTCCGATGCTGAATTTGAAGATGTCAAAACATGCATCACTGCAAAGAAAATGTGAGAAATTGAAGCTAGTACATGGAGGAGATGCAAATGTACTAAGAGCTAAGGCAGAAAGCTTAAGAGGAAAGTTTGATGACCTAAGAATGAAAGAAGGAGAAAACATCACTTAGCACAACTGCAGAATCAAAGAGGTAGTCAATGTTATTCGAGGAGTTGGAGGTGTACTTAAAGATGAAATAGTGGTAAGTAAAATCCTAAGACACTTACTGCCTATTTATGCTATTAGAGTATCTGCTATACAAGAAATGAGAGCAGTAGAAAATAACAATGTCACTCTAGATAGTTTGGTTGGTAGACTTATTTCATTTGAGATAAATAACTTTGACAATAGTGTCTTACCATATATTGAGTCTGCATTCAAATCTTCTTTAAAGATAAGTAAATCAAGTCATAAACACACTATGGGAAATGATATTGAAAGTGATAGTGATGACCAAGGACTTGATGAGATTGTAGCACTAATGGCTAGAAGATTGCAGAGAGGCAAAGGTAGATACAAAGGTAAATTACCATTGGTGTGCTCTAACTCTAAAGAGATTGGATACTTTGCTGCTAGATGCCTTAACAAAAGAAAAGATGATAGAAGTAATGACAGATCATATGAAAAGAAGTTTGATAGAAGTGATAATAGAGATTATTGAAGCAATCAAAAATATGACAGAAGAGATACCCGAGATTACAAGGATAAAGGGAAGAAAGCTTGTTACCTGGCTGAGAACAAAGTTGGAGATACTGACACCAAATCTGATGAAGATATTGAGATGGTATTTGTTGCCATCAAGGATGATTCAGATGAAGAGGAAAGGTATTTTGAGACTGCACTCATATTTGAGGTTAGTAAGAATGATGTCTAAATTATTCATAGTGGCTGCACTCACCACATGACTGGAGATAAGGAAAAGTTTGAAACTTTTGAGTATTATAATGACGAATCAGTAAGAATGGGTAATGACTCACCTTGTCCGGTTGAATGTAAAGGAACAATAATGTTGAATAATTTGATCAGATGTGAAAATGCATATTGGGTGAAAGGCCTTAACTATTATCTGTTGAGTGTTTCATAGTTGAATAATACAGGTCACCGAGTTGTATTTGAGAATAAAAAGACAAAAATCTTTAATGAATCAGGAAGGTTGATCAGAACTGGTGAACAGACAAAAAGTAACCTATTCTATCTTGATGATATTAACACCACTTGTTTAATGGCTAGAAACGAAGACATATGATTGTGGCATAAAAGGTTATGTCATGCAAATTTTGACAACATGGTTAGTATAAGCAATAAAAAGAAAGTAAGAGGCTTACTGAACGTGTCAAAGCCTGACCATGTCATGTGTAAGAATTGTAAAAAAGGTAAAATGACAAAGTCTAGTTTCAAAAATAAAAACTACACATCTAATTCTATTTTAGAATTAGTCCATACTGATCTATGTGGACCCATGAGAACTAAAAGTTACAATAGTGATAGATACTTCATTCTATTTGTAGATGATTATTCTAGAATGATGACAGTTATGTTATTAAAAGAGAAATCAGAAGCATTTAAGATGTTGAAATGGTATAAAATAATTGTAAAAAAATAAAGTGGTAAGGAACTTAAATGCTTAAGATCATATAAAGGAGGAGAATTTGTTTCTCATGAATTCACTAACTTCTGTAATGAGCATGAAATTAAAAAACAGGTTTCTACATCAAGAACACCACAACAAAATGGGATTGCTGAAAGAAGGAATAGATCCATTATTGATTGTGCTAGAACACTGATGATTGAGAAAAGCATCACTCAAACATTCTAGAGAGAAGCTGTCAGTGTACATGCTGGAATCTAACCTGTTGGGAGCACGCTCAGACATGCAAACGTTAGAGAAATACATCAAATAAGCATACATAACATGTCTAAACACACTCTAAAATAAAAGATTCCATCATGACTTCTGATGAGCTAAACAAGTGCACCCAAGCTTTGTTGATTTTCTCTTAGAGAGGTTTGTGGGTGTGCTCTCCTAGAACAATATATTAATCCCACTTTAATTGATTGAAGATGCAAGCTAAGGAATGGAGAACTCAAGAGCAAGTATGAGGAACTTGTCTCAAGTCATCACCATGACTATGTGAATGCAAAGATTAAACTAGATTGATATGCAAGATGAAACAAAACTAACTAAGATTCATTCCATTATTTCCTAAGATGTGATCTCTAGATTACCAAAATGAACTAAGAATGAACTACAAATTAAACTTGCTATGAAAATGCTAAATGCTCTAGAATCAAACTAACATGGTAATAATGCATAAAAGGGAGATGATTTACTCTTGACAAAGGCCTCTATTTATAGAGTTTTTGGAGGAGAGAGAGGGCTTGGATGAGGTGGAGATCATGTGGCATCCACATAGGTGCCACATGAGGGACACATAAGCCATGCAAGAGGCCCACTTTACTCACACATGTGTGGGCAATTTTGGATGTGATGAGTCAAAGTGTACTTAAAGTACACATGTGAAGGATCTTGTAAGAGGTTGTAAGAGTTTTAGTCCAATGAAAAAAATTTATAAAGTGTAAGAAGCTGTCATCATAGGTGTAAGAAACCTTGTTGGCACCAAATAATGATTATTTGAAAAAATATATTTTTAGAAATTTTCTCACACGTGTGAGCAAATAATTAGGACTAATTGGTGTAGGAATCAAGAAATTAGCCTAATTAACTTTAGTTAATTAGTGAATAGGTTTATTTGGTGAGAGTGATGTGAGGTAGGGTAGGATCTAAGTTCAAATTAGCTTAATCTAAATTTAAAATTTAGATTAATTTGGTTTAGTAGAATTTAAGTCATGTGGATGAATAAATAAATTAAAAATTTATTTAAAGGAAATTAATGAGAGATAATGTATTAAATAAGATTTAATACATTAAAATGGGTAATATTTAAATTAAATTCAAATACTAATGAAAGTGAATCATATTTAATTAAATAGATAGAAAAATATAACAAATATAATTAAATAAAATTAACTATAATGTTATAGGAATATTAATTAAATTAATATAATGATGATTTTAGACGTCTATATTTTGCCCCTCTTTGATGCGGCGTCAAAAGTGACGTCGCGTCAAAGAAAAAAAAATAAGATGCCCCAGAGAGGTCCGAAAATCCTATGGCAGTGAGAGCGGAGGAGTGTGCCCCCTCGAGAAAATAATAGGAAAAAATATAATTTTTTAATAAAATTTTCTCAAAAAAGGCAAGAAAACAGAGAAAGCAAACCAATTGCATGGCGTGTCCAAGGAAAATGGAGGAAAAATGGGGACCAGAATGGGGAATGTAGAGACAGACAAAAGAAACGGGTCCCAAAGGGCTATAAATAGTCCATCGAGGCCCATAGACAACTCATTTTCACTTACAAAGAGCAAAAAATGAGAAGAAGAAGAAGGAAATGACAGCACAACAAGAACGAGCACAACTTGGAGAGCGCATCCGGGTGCACCAGCGGCTAGTAGATGCGGGACCATCGGTGAGTAGTCGACTACCTTTCTGTCAATTATGTATTTAATGTTTTATAGGTCGGTAGGTGTCATTAATGCACTCAAAAGTCAGCTCGCAGCGCAGACGACGATTGTCTGACCACCGTCTGCACAGATGACCGATCTGCGATCGGCGTCTGCATAGACAGAGATCGACCGATCTCCAACTATGAGTGCATGGGTAGAGGGAAAGTGCGCAGTGGAGACAACAGAGTTAAGACTTCACTGTTTACACGACAAGAAGTGCGGTAGCGGAAGCCGTCATCTCCGCAGACTAGCATCTACGAAGATCCACCGGCTCCGCAGACTGGCGACTGTGAAAGTCCACCGTCTGCGAGGGTTAATTGCCGTCTGCGCAGATTGACCAACAATCAGAAGAAAAAAGAGGAATATGAGGTAAGACAAGGGTCTGGGAGCATTTTTGATGCCTCAGACAGGCCTGGGACATTTTTCGATGCCCCAGAATGCTATCTAATCACTGACATTTGCTTGGTGACTGTAGGAGGAGACCATCACTTTTCGGGCGAGGGAGTGCTATCCAGCAACAATGGAGCTGGTGTAGCAGTTGACGATGGCTGAGTGGGTACTGGCTACACTATGTGGTCTAGAGCACGTGCGGCATTGGCCACATCTGCGAGTGTATAATGCACTCATATTTGTGTTGATAGAGAGGTGGCATAGCACCACCTCTAGCTTCCACTTCCCTATAGGGGAAGCGCCTATCACACTCCATGATGTATGGAGGATTTACAGAGTGCCGATTTGGGGGCTGATACTCGAGTACTATGTTGAGGGCTCAGAGCCCTATATGGAGATGGCTTTTGGTCAGCGATATGAAGATCTGCCTATCACACGATAGTGGATGTCCTGGAAGGGGGCAATGGAGATGGAGCCACGGTTGCGGCAAGTAGCCCTATACTTAGCGGGGCTGATATGGGGATGACTTATGCCTGATCATGTAGGCAAGGGGTTCCCTATGGGTTGGGCATGAGTGCTGAGTAATATGGTTGAGGATGGAGACCAGTAATGTTGGGGTTACACCATCCTTGAAGAGTTATACTATGATCTTTACATGTGAGCCTACCACAAGGGTAGGGCACTAGGGCCAGGTTGCATGTTGTTCCTTGTATGGGCGTGGGAGCATATTGTGGTCATTCGATCGATTAGGACTCGGGAGACTAGAGCGGCTTACAAGCCGTTTGCATGTAGGTACAGGCCACCCATCAGCTATGAGGCCACAGATTCAGTTGGATACTGGCGAAGGAGGCTTGATGAGATGGGGGATATTCAATGGGCACCCTATGCGGGGTGCGAGGCCTGGTGTCATGAGATCCCGCAGCAGGGTGGATATGTAGAGGACAAGTTTTATGACTCATACTATATGAGGTTTGTACAAACTGATTGCTAGCTGATCGGTAGGACAGCCTATATGATTTCAAGATACATGCCATCCAGAGTACGACGACAGATGGTGCAGATCCAGGAGGCAATCCTAGATGGGTTCCCTCATCCACTAGTGACCTGAGAGGCGGGGAGCGTCTGGGGTATAGGTGCAGTTCCATGCATAGCGTGAGCATCTTTCATGGGGATGATCGAGGTCCCATAGATCAGGGCTCGAGAGTCATTACAGGACGCAGGAGTAGTGCCTGCATATGCTCAGTGGTGGGCTGCTCATAGGCCGATTATATTGACTGTCCCAAGGATTGTACAAGAGGATGAGCAGCCAGGGGGCGGAGGGGATGGAGGAGGGGAGGATGATGATGATGAGGAGGGAGGGGATGGAGGAGGGGCTGGTGGGAGGAGAGTCTGGCCTAGGGTTGCATCGTCAAGGTGGAGAGGGCAGGTACAGATACCCATAGGAGGGCAGCCACCCATCATTTCTGATGTATAGGTACAAGATCCATAGGGGCCACCAAGGCCATCGGGACAGGGACAGGGGCCACAAGGGCCACCAGGACAGGGACAGGGGCGACAAGGGCCACCTGGACAGTGACAGGTACCACCAGCAGGCTATGTAGCCCATGATACACATGATACAGTCATAGCAGAGTGAGATAGCCTATGGACCGACCTGGGGAGAGTACAGGTTTTATTAGTGACATCTCAGGCAACTGAGGTGAGCGCATAGGGTAAGATCCAACAGCTACAGGGATTACTTGCTACAACATAGGCCACAGCCAGCAGCCTATAGACAGAGGTAGCCTGGGTCCAGGGAGAGTTGATAGCAAAGACTGCTCGGGGGGATAGTGCTTAGAGAGCACTAGACATTTTATAGGCTCAGGTGGACAGCGGAGAGTTCGCTATCATTGAGGAGCATGGGGATCGTGATGAGGAGCTAACAACGATGTCAATGCAGATAGCAGCTCTTACGGCAGAGTGAGATCTAGCACAAAGGCGTGCAGAGGATTACATGGCAGACCATGATATAGCGCGTCTAGTAGGTAGGGCTGCAAGAGTTGGATAGATGATGGCAGATGCCATGGCGGCATAGAGGGAGGCAGGGCGGAGAGGCCGAGAGGCCGCATATTACATGGGGATCTATTATGGTATAGTTCCAAAGGAGGCACGCCAACTGACATATTCTAAGAGATCTTAGACAGAGAGCACTGGACGAGGGTCACA
>MU222434.1:62404-98370 GCA_018584345.1 Thuja plicata | reverse complement strand
GAGACTGATTCAAGGATGGTAGCGTAGATGCCAGATACTTAGTGACAACCTATGTATAAAAATCCTCTAACAAGGTCGCACTTAACCGTGTGTTTGTAACCTTTAACAGGGTTGGCTCCTAACAGGGTTCACTTCAGAAGAGTGAAAATTTGGGGTACCGGTCCCAGTGGTTTTTCCCTTAATAGGGTTTCCATGTTAAAATCCTTGTGTTATATGTGTATAATTTATTACTTTATTGTTTTACATTCTACATATGCATTTATGGATTGACTGGTATACTCTGCATATTTACTGAGTATTGGTAAATACAATTTACTGCTTATCGGTTATCAAGGAGAATAAGGACAGACAAGGTAAACCGACAGACAATTATTTGTTTCAAGTATTTCAAAGGCATACATCTTGTAGGGACTTAATAATTGGAGAAGTAATGATTGGTGGATTAAAGTTTTAAATTGGATAAATCTTTGAGGCCACTGAATCACCCCCCCTCTTAGTTATTACTAACAATTATTGTCATGGCATCTGCTACTTTGTTGTTCGTGCGAGGGATCTGTTGGAAGATTAGCTCAGTGAAATGCGTTTTGAGATCTTCAACTATACGACGATAAGGAAGCAACTTGTCATCCTTCGTTTGATATTCATCCATAACTTGTTTGATAACCAAATGTGAATCACCGAGCACCAATAAAGTGAGAATCTTCCATTGTATGGCTTATCGAAGTCCAAGTACAAGGGATTCATATTCTACAATGTTGTTGGTTCAAGGAAACTGTAATTTGAAAGATTTAGGGATGAGATCCCCTTTTGGTGTAACAAACAAGATTCCTGCCCCCGATCCTTTCTGAGTGAAGGATCCATCAAAATAAAGCTTCCATGGTGGACTCGGGGCAAGATTAAAGACTGATTCATCTGAAAAATCTGTGATCAAAGGATGTTTACTGTCAATAGGTGCTTCAGCTAACTGATCTGCAATTACTTGTCCTTTGATAGCTTTTCGATCCACATAAACAATGTCAAACTCACTAAGAATCATGACCCATTTTGTTGTACAACAAGTAAGAGCAGTGTGTGCTAGGAGATATTTGAGTGGATCAATTTTGGCGACAAGATGAATCTTATGATTAAGAATATAATGTCGTAGTTTTTGCGTACAGAAAACAATGACCAAACATGCCTTCTCAATTAGGGAATAATTAAACTCATAGCCAATAAGAGTCCTGCTGAGATAGTAAATTGCTCGCTCTTTTCCAGTATCATCTAATTGTGCCAGGAGGGCTCCCAATGCGACCTCTGTAGCAGATATGTACAAAATCAGAGGACAACCAACAACAGGTGGTACCAACACGGGTGGATTAGCCAGATAACCTTTCAATTTCTCAAATGTATTTTGACACAAGCAATCCCACTGGAACTTGATATTCTTGCGCAGGAGATGAGAGAATGGATGCACCTTATCTGCTAGTTGTGACATGAATCTTTTGATTGATTGGAGTTTATCTTGTAAACTACGTAATTGCTTCAATGTTTTGGGTGGTGGCATCTCTAGGATTGCTTTCACTTTCTTTGGATCAACTTCTATTCCACGTCGCGATGCAATGTATCACAGTAGCTTACCAGATTGTACTCCAAAAACACACTTCTTAGGATTCAACCTAAGCTTATACTTCTCCAATCGCTCAAAGATGGTAGTGAGGATAGGAATATGGGATTCCCTTGTTTTGGATTTGCCTAAAAGATCATCCACATAATCTTCCATGATGACATGCGAAAGGTCATGAAAGATGGTAGTCATTGCTCGTTGATAAGTGGCTCCGATATTTTTAAGGCCAAAAGACATCGCTTGATAACAGAAGGTGCCCCAAGGCATTGTGAATGCGGTTTTGTGCTGGTCTTCTGGTGCTATCCTAATCTGATTGTAACCTGAGAAGTCATCCATAAGTGACAACATTTCATGTCCTACCGTCAAATCCACTATAATGTCAATATTTGGGAGTGGAAAATCATCCTTGGGACATGCAAGATTTAGGTCTCTAAAATCAGTGCAGATGCGAATGCCCCCAACAGGCTTACCTACTGGTACAATATTAGAAACCCATTTAGGATAATCAATTGGTATAATTACTTCAGCGTCTAGCATCTTTTGAAGCTCTACTTTGACTACCAATGCGACCTGCGGATGCATCTTGCAAAGTTTTTGCTTAACAGGTTTTACACTTGGATGCACGACAAGATGATGCATGACAAGATCTGTATCGAGCTCGGGCATGTCTTTGTACATCTAGGCAAAGTTGATTTTGTGTTTATGCAGGAATGTTGTCATGTCTTTCTTTTCTTGATTGCTGAGAGAAACTGCAATGTAAGTGATGTGTGGATCTTCTTTTGTGCCTAGGTTGATTGGAATAATATCTTCAATGATCATAGAGGACACTTCTGGTTCTGAAGATATAAATGGCAAGTCATCCTCTCCCTCCTCTAGCGCCTCAAAAAGGTTTTCACTAGAGGAAGCGTCCTTTATTTTATCTTTTTCAACATCCAAAGGTGCCTGCGAGAGGTTTTCACTAGAGGATGTATTTTCATTTTTTTTATTTTTATTTTCTTTTTCATTTTTGTGACTGAGAGAGTTGGCTTGGCTACCGAAGTAGGCTTGTTCGTTGTAGTGGATCTGATGTTCGTATTCTTGGAGATTCTTAAGTCCAAAGAGGGCTAAAATTGCCTCATCCAAATCACAAACGTCCAAAGCTGGTGGTGAATTTTGTTGATCCCAGTCAATTAATTCAGGGTTTGTGAGGGGTAAACGAGGGGGCGAAAGGTCGGCTTGGGTGATAGTGAAGACATGGTGATTTTCATTTAGGTCATCTTCAATAAATTGGAAAGAAATTTCGACGAACTCTTCCTCAGTGTCTGAATTTGAGGAAGCTAGACAATAATCCTTAGCGAAGTTAGTCTTAGTCTCTACGGAACCCAATCTGTGTCCTTTAGGATAGCCATTAGCTGTTATGATCTTCTTCTTACCTGTTTCATTAGCTCCAAGGCCAGTACCATGATATCCCATGCTTTCGACAATGGGAGTAACCTTAGGATGCTTTCCTTTGGGGAAAATTGCAGGTCGTTCTTCTTCATCATTATAGAGCCAATCAAGGACACTATATTCTATGTGTTCATCTGATAGGGGCCCCCAATGTTCAAAAATAGTTGATTTGCATCGCATAAGCACTTTATCTTTGGAGAGGGGTAATGGTGATGGTCTTCCATAAGACTTTGGAGACAAAGGGAGTTGCCCAATACATAGAGCACTTTCAAATTTATACTCTCCCATGCCTTGTTCTGTAAATGTGGTCATTGCTTCAGATGAGGAGGGTTTGTCTTCAATAGCCTTGTCTTCAGTAACTTTTTCCTTTCCTTTGGATTGTTCAGCTGGTATTTCTGATGTCTTTTCTAGAACTAATGGAGTGTTTGAAACAGGGGTTTCTTGATTGAAATGTCGGTCAAACTCATTCAACGGACAGTAATTAGCTTGTTTGCCTTCCAATCTCTTGCATTATTGAAAGGGCTCAGGATCTCTAGGAATTGTGATTTCTCTACTGTGATGTGGGAACTTTAGACATTGATGATAAGTAGAGGGTACACCTTTGACAGTGTGTATCCATGGGCGTCCCAGCAAGATGTTATAAGCTAGATCTAGATCTAGTACATGACAAACAGTTTCAATCAGGGCCGGGCCCACTTGTAAGGGTAGTGTGATCAAACCCTTGCTTTCTTGTTCTTGATCATCATAGGCTTTTATTGTGATTCGTTTGTCTGCATCAATGAGGTCCTCAGAAAGACCGATATTACGAATCATTTTCAATGTGCAAAAATTTAAGCCAGATCCACCATCTATGAGGACTCATTTTACTCTTGTGGAGCGGATTTTTCCTTCTATATGGAGGGACTTATTATGATGAGGATCAGGACCACCAAAGTCATTATCAGTGAAGACTAGATGTTCTTGTGCGACTAGGTTCCCTATCATAGCGTTGAATTGTACAACGTTGATGTTCTCAGGGACACAAGATTCATTTAGAGCTTTATCAAGGATTTCTCTGTGAATTGGCAAAGTTGTCAAGAGCTCTAGAATGGATATCTGTGCAGGCGTCTTTTGTAACTGGGCCAATAAGTCAAAGTGTGAAGCAGGTCGAGCAGCAGTAGATGGTGCAGTTGGTGGATTTGTAGATGTAGAAGGTTTATCAATAGCTTGGGCAGTGACTCTGGGTCTATGTGTAGTAGCATTACAATCATGAATATCCTCAGCATATTGGCATGGTTGACCTAGAGACTTAAGTGTCTCACGTCATACAAACTGATTGTGGGGACGCCATGAAACCTTGCTAGCAACTATAAATTAGTAGCCTACCCAATTCACCTCCGAACGGTGACTTATTATAGTGCAAGGGGAGGGAAGATTCTCCCCCCAAGATTCCCATCATACATGTCCCAGGGTATTGTGTCACAAAAGAGATCTTCGTAGCACAACAACAATACCTGGCAAAAGGCAAAAACACAGGCGCCCTTCTGGGGGTGACATTGTTGTGTGAGCCGAAGGACTACCAAGCAACGGGTCTATAATATTTCATGCGAAGCCAAATTTCTAAGGTAACTACTATTTGAACTGTTTTCGTTGTGCTAGACCCAGTAAAAACATAAGTGACTTGAAAGAGTCACTTGAACATACACAAACGAGATCCTACAATTTCAAATCAAGGTTTCATAATGTCACATTTGCTAGTATCCCTCAAGGTTTCTTTGTCCCTTGTTGGATTGTTTTAAGACGTGTGTCTGTTATTTTCTGGTTTGCATGTGCTAAAATTAGTTCTTTCCATTGAACAAATTTGCCCAAAATCAGACTGAAGGTCAAAAATCTGTCCAAAATTTCAACACACTGCCTTAGCCACAGTCGATCGTCTCTGCTTTGGATCCGCTGTCTACGCAGATCGCCATCTGCGAAGATCATTGGCTGCGTTTGAGACTGTCATCTCCGCTTTAAAACAGTGAGCTTCCAAATTTGTTGAGATATTCAAAATTTGACCTTCTACAGGACCCTGGAATCATTTGTCCTAGATCATTCATTCATTCAACCAAAATTAAATTTTCCATAACATGACCAATTTCAAGAAACATAAGAAGGTTAAGCTTCCAACACCTCCAGTCTATAGAGAGCGGAAAGAAACCACCCATAAATCCAAGGAATATCAACATATTGCAACATCTATTAAGCAAGAGATTGAACATCATGAGAAAATTGACAAAATCCTCTACAATAACAAAGTTTACAATTTCATGGCCAAGTTTTCCATCAACAGTGCTTTTGTTTCCATTGAACAATATGATTAGATAACATCTGGCTTCTGGATCATTCTTCCTTCTCTTAGAGTATTAGATCAAATCATCAAATCAAATCAATCCTTTAGGTTAAAAGACCTTAATCAAAGTATTACAAACCTTCATCCTCAAACAAACACAACATTGCTTATAGACCATCAGTCCATCTCAAGTAATTTAAATCCCTTAGTGATGTCCCATTTTGCTTAAGATCATAAGTCCATCTTCAAGTAGAACAAGTGCTACTTTAAATCCTGTTGTGTTTGTATCATCATAAGGTTTTGACATGCTTAGGTTTTGTTCCAAAAACTTTTAAATCAATTATCAATCAATCCAATCAATCAATCAAATCCAATCAAATTCAAGATCAAAGATCTTTGCTCCATTTCATTTCTTACATCTCCTTGTCTTCCATTCTTCTAAATCCACCATTGTATGGTTGTCACTCGATCCCAAGCTAGAAACATGAGGCAAACAACATTCAACACTGTTACCCGTGAGGAGAATCCATTTGCCACTTAATACTTTCAAGGAACTGGGGTACAAGCTGAGGAAGTGCCCGACGAAACTGAATTAGTGGACCAAGAAGAAAGACCCACCCAGGTGAATAACTTCCTTAGAGACCCATACAACTTGGAAATGGTTGAGAAGGCCATTATGCATAACAGTGATGAAATATTCTTGAATCTTATTCATAATGGTGTCATGGTTCTTGTTGACTTCGATGAAACACTTCTTACTTGAAATGTCACCAAAGCCACTGTTGTCGCTATTGCAGCCATGACTTCCACTTCAAATGCTACATCATCACGTGACACCGATAAAGGACCTGTTAGCGAACCTCCCACATCAGTACCTATATCAGCACCTATGTCAACAACTGCATCAATACCTCAATTGACACCTGAACAAATTCAATAGATCATAAGTGCTTTGTCGAACAATACTACACATAATAGCACTCAAACAACGACGACTCAAGGAGCAAGCGTTAATGTCAACAACATAGGGCAGGTTTCTATGCCCTTATACACATCATCCTTATTTCAAACAACAGGAATGAAGACATCTGCAACTGACACATCACGAGCCTATCAGTATATACCTCCTACTGTTGGTATGACCTCCACGGGCTTTTCAGCTGCACAATTTGGGGGAGGTGGAGGTTATGTACCCTTGTTTCTCACACAAAATACTCCAGACTTTACCCAACAATTCAATGAGCTCAAGAACATTGTACAAGGCTTGCAGAATGGGGGCAAGAAGGAGTTTTCTTTTGAGGAGATTTGCCCCTATCCGTTTGACAAGTCTATCACAATGCAACCATTCCCACCAAACTTTGAGATGCCTAAATTCGAGAAATACAAAGGTGAAACATATCCTCTACAACATCTCAAAGAGTTTTATATTGCCTGTCAAGAGGTCGCCTATAATGAGAATTACTTAAAAAGACTCTTCACTAGGAGTCTTGGAGGCGCAACCTTGGAATGGTTCATGGCCCTTCCTTATGGGTCCATCTCTACCTTCTTTGATCTCGTAGAGAAGTTCGTTGGACAATACTTGTATAACATTGAGCATCAAGCAACACTCAGCGATTTGTACAATGCTAAACAAAAGAATGGAGAAACCTTTGCCAGTTTCTTACAACGATGGAGACATATTGCAAATCGCATGCCATGGAAAATACCTGATAGTCACTTAATTGACATCTTCACAAAGAATATAATCTTTGAGATGTCTTTCCAAATGAAAATGGCTTCATCTGACACCTTTAAATCCCTTGTTAAGAAGGGAAAAGACATTGAAGATGGCCTTTTACAAAGAGGTAGCATCAAACATTATATTCCTTCCAACAATGATAAACCAAAATTTTGGAGTAAAAATAAAGGAGTTGTCAACGATGGCGTGACTAATGCCAAGCATGTTCAAAATGTTCAAGCATCCAACAATAACAATCAAAACAATCGCAATAACAATCAGAATCAAAATCAGTATCGCAACAACAACCAAAAACAAAATCAAAATCCAAACAATCAGAATAATCAGAATCCGAATAGCAATCAGAATCAGAACAATCAGAACAACAATCAACAGCCACACAATGAATCATTCTTGTTTCCTCACAAAAACTACAATAGTAACAACAACAACAACAACAACAACAATAATGATAATCGACAACAGCGACAATTCACAGCTTTGGCAGAACCTCTTGATGTGATCTTCAAACAACTTGCCGATCAAGGCATGATAGTCTACCCAAATACTCGACCTTTTGATGAGAATCAACCTAAACCTATTTGGTATAGAGATAATGAGTATTGTGACTATCATCGCATCAAGGGGCATGATACCAAGAAATGCATGAAGATTAGACACTTTGTGCAAGATCTCATTGAGGATGGAAAAAAATTTTGAAGGTCAGAATGCATCCTCATCTAACACGAAACTCAAAGTCTACAATCAACCCTTCCCACCTCATAATCAAAACAATGCATCAAACGCAATCCCATATGACTATTCTACCAATACTATTACAGGCCATGATCGAACATGTGGGAGTTTAAGTTAAAATGATATCTTTGGGTTTGACTCTCTTTATGGCCACATTGAAGAATCTGACACGCACGTTAATACCATAATCCTCGGACTACCATTGAACGTGACCCGCCCGAGCTTGAAGGGATAAAGAGGACCTTTGGGTCGCATTTTATTTTTATATCGGTCGAAGGGATTACCGGTTTAAGGTCGTAGGAAGCGCACCCTTTAGACATGCCTCTCTAGAAGCTTGATTAAGCTAAGCTTTCTCTTCACCCAAGATCCGCGAAGGTGAGGGGAGAGGATATGGTTATAACTTAATCATAGCGTCACTTATGTTAAAGGGTTTTAATCTAATGACATATAGCTCAAAAGAAGTGTTGATAAACACTTCTTCAAACACACCAAGAAATGTTCATTCCAAATTGAACCTATTAAACGCAACTATGTGTTTTTCTATCTAAGCAAAAGACACAATAGTATGATTAATCATTCATGTTTAATTTATTTCCCACACAGCAAAAAGAGCTTAGAAATATGTGTTCATTTACCTTATGTCATTCAAGATTGATGAGGTTCGTTCTTTTAACATTCAAGATTGAGTGAGTTTTTTTTTTTAAACAACATACATTCCAAGACAAGTGTTTAATCATACAAGTTCATCTTAATAATCTGCTAAAAATCATTAGGGAACCTGCATAAAATTCGTTAGTAGTTTAAAATCTCGGATATTAAATGCGCAGACGGCGAAGTATCGCAGACAGTGATCTACGCGAATGGCGATCTGCACAAACGGCGATCTGCAGAAATGGTGATATACCTGCACAGACAGCCAAATACACAGTCAGATTCTATTAAAAAGAACAGACTTAATCAAATTTAAAAAAAATATTTTTATCAAACCAGACAGCATTTAACTCCTAAAAACTGTTACTATCATAAACCTGAGAGTTAAAAATGCTAAAAAGTTGATAAAAAGCAGTTTAAAACCACAATGTTATAAGTCTATTTTTGAACAGGCGGAGACGGTGAAATATTGGCGCAGACAATAGCATTTCGTAGACGGGCGAGGAGCGGAGATGGTAATTCACGGAGATGGCGACTCCAGAGCAGAGACGGGTCTGCGTGAAACTTTTTTGAACTACGAAAAATCTACAAAAAATGTTAGAAAAGAAGAGACGTGGGTCCTACCGTGCGTGCCAAAATGTACATGCTAGAATCTAACCTGTTGGGAGCACGCTCAGACATGCAAACATTAGAGAAATACATCAAATAAGCATACATAACATGTCTAAACATACTCTAAAATAAAAGAACCCATCATGACTTCCAATGAGCTAAACAAGTGCACCCAAGCCTTGTTGATTTGCTCTTAGAGAGGTTTGTGGGTGTGCTCTCCCAACATAATATATTAATCTCACTTTGATTGATTGAAGATGCAAGCTAAGGAATGGAGAACTCAAGAGCAAATATGAGGAACTTGTCTCAAGTCATCACATGACTATGTGAATGCAAAGATTAAACTAGATTGATATGCAAGATGAAACAAAACTAACTAAGATTCATTCCATTATGTCCTAAGATGTGATGTTTAGATTACCAAAATGAACTAAGTATGAACTACAAATTAAACTTGCTATGAAAATACTAAATGCTCTAGAATCAAAGTAACATGATAACAATGCATAAAAGGGAGATGATTTACTCCTGACAAAGGCCTTTATTTATAAAGTTTTTGGAGGAGAGAGAGGGCTTGGATGAGGTGGAGATCATGTGGCATCCACATAGGTGCCACATGAGGGACACATAAGTCATGCAAGAGGCCCACTTTGCTCACACATGTGTGAGCAACTTTGGTTGTGATGGGTCAAAGTGTACTTAAAGTACACATGTGAAGGATCTTGTAAGAGGGTGTAAGAGTTTTAGTCCAATGAAACACTTTTAGAAAGTGTAAGAAGGTGTCATCATAGGTGTAAGAAACCTTGTTGGCACTAAATAAGGATTATTTGGAAAAGTGTATTTTTAAAAATTTGTTCACACGTGTGAGCAAATAATTAAGACTAATTGGTGTAGGAATCAAGAAATTAGTCTAATTGAACTTAGTTAATTAGTGAATAGGTTTATTTGGTGAGAGTGATGTGAGGTAGGGTAGGATCTAGGTTTAAATTAGTTTAATGTAAATTTAAAATTTAGATTAATTTGGTTTAATAGAATTTAAGTCATGTGTAGGAATAAATAAATTAAAAATTTATTTAAAGGGAATTAATAAGAGATAATGTATTAAATAAGATTTAATACATTAAAAGAGGTAGTATTTAAATTAAATTCAAATACTAAGAAAAGTGAATCATATTTAATTAAATAAATTTAATTAAATAGATAGAAGAATATAACAAATATAATTAATTAAAATTAACTATAATGTTATAAGAATATTAATTAAATTAATATAAGGACGATTTTAGACGTCTACAGTTAGTACTGTTGTCTACACATTGAACACAGTACAATTGAAGAAAGACACCAAAAAAACATCCTATGAGCTATGGTATGGACATACACCCAATGTAAGTTACTTCAGAATTTTTGGAAGTCAATGCTATATTTTGAAAGATGATAGAAATGGAAAGCTTGACTCCAAAGGTGAAGAAGGAATATTTTTAGGGTTTGCCACCAAAAGCAAGACTTATAAATGTCTTAACAAGTTCTCTAACAAAATCATTGAAAGTGCAAATGTGAAAATAGATGAGTTTGCTGAGAAATATGATGAGGAAAGCAGAAAAGAACTAGAAGACTACAACAGGTTTGTCTACAATGAAGAACCTGACACTCTACCCGAGCAACAGTGTATTGCTCCCGAGCGACAGAACAATGCACTTGAGCATCAAGCTGTAAACACCGAAAATTAAGAAATTGCTCAAAATGATGTTCCAAGCGATGAAGATCAAAATGAAGGTTAAGATGATGATCAAAATGATGAACAACGAGCTAAACCAATACTTGCCAGGTATGTCAGAAGATACCATCCATAGAACCAGATCATAGGAGATAAAAAGGTTGGAATGAGAACAAGAAGTAAGTTACTAAACACTAGATGTCTAATTTGTGATTTTGAGCCTAAATCTGTCAATACTGCACTAGAAAATAAAGAATGGGTTAGTGCTATGAATGAAGAGATAGAACAGATTGAGAAGAACAGTACATGGACATTAGTACCTAGACCGGATGACAAGAATGTCATTGGTACCAAATGGATATTCAGAAACAAGTTGAATGAGATGGAGAAGTTACAAGAAACAAAGCAAAATTAGTACCCAAGGGGTATGCAGAAGAAGACGGTATCGACGATGGAAAAATATTTGCACCCGTTGCTAGACTAGAAGGGGTAAGAATTCCATTTGCTTATGTTGCATTCAAAGGATTCAAGGTATAGCAAATGGATGTCAAATTTGCATTCCTAAATGGAATACTAGAAGAAGAGGTATACATTGAACAACCAGAAGGGTTTGTTGATCCTAACAAGAGAAACATGGTTTGTAGACTACACAAAGCTTTGTATGGATAAAAACAAGCACCGGGAGCCTGACATGAAAAACTTTACTCATATCTCATAAGTATTGGATTTATATAAGAACAAGTGAAAACAATAATCTGTATTTAAAAGAAGATACTGATTATAACATTTTGATTGTTGAAATATTTGTTGATGATATCATATTTGGGGGTAATGATATGTTATGTAAATCATTTTCTAATGAAATGAGAAAAGAGTTTTAGATGTCAATGTTTGGAGATCAAGTTCTTTCTTGGTCTACAAATTCTTCAACAGGATGCAGGCATATACATCACACAATCCAAATACAGCAAGGAAGTTCTCAAGATATTCAAGATGGAAGATTCCAAGCCAGTTGGAACACCTATGACAACCGGATGCAAGCTGACAAAGGAAGACAAGTCAACAGAGGTAAATTAGACCCTATATAGATCAATGATGGGAAAACTCCTGTATGTTGTTCATACTAGACCAGATATAGCACATGCAGTTGGAATAGTTGCAAGATTCTCTGCTAATCCTAAGGAATCACACATGATTGTTGTAAAAAGAATTCTGAGATATTTAAAGAATACCGTAGACTATGGCTTATGGTATAAAAGAGAAGACAAATTTGAGCTTCAAGTCTATACAAATGTTGATTGTGTTGGAAACATAAATGACAGAAAGAGTACAACAGGAGGAGCATTCTTCATGGGTGACAGACTTGTAACATGGATAAGCAAGAAGCAAGGATGCATCTCACAATCTACAATCTACTGCAAGCAGAATATGTGGTTGTTGTTGAAAATTTCTCTAACATTGCATGGATTAAACAATTACTAGAAGGTATAAATATAAAAATTCAAGAACCAGTGATTATCTATTGTGATAATACTAGTGCAATAAACATATCAAAGAACCCTGTCATGCATGCTAAGACTAAGCATATTGCTATCAAGTACCACTACTTAAGAGAACAAGTTCAAGAGAAATAAGTGATACTGGAATATGTTCAATTCAAGGAACAATTAGCTGACATATTCACAAAGCCATTGCCTAAAGATACTTTTGAGTACCTAAGAAAGAGACTAGGGGTCCAACCCTTGTCTATTGGTCACTAAGCTGACTAAGAGGCTGCATCAGCCTACACATAAACAGAAGATCATTCATGTTGATGCAAGCAAAAAGATGGACTGCAAAGATACATCAGTACACAGAAAGGTACTTATCTACACTGGACACCAGAGTTAATATTTGCTGATGGAAAGGAATTCAAGGAATATATTATGAAAAATAGGAAGGATATACTTTGGCATTGTTGTCAAAGGGAGAGATATTATATATCCACACGGGAGAGAGTATATCCATATGAAATATCCATCATAATCATCCAAAGGGAGAGAACTTATCCTAAGGGAGAGATGACTTGATGGAGAGAAGTATTCTATATTGTTGTCAAAGGAAAAAAAGATGATCAAGGAGAGGAACAATCAAAGGGAGAGAAAACATCAGAGAAGAGATTCTATATCAAAGGGAGAGACAGAATCAGAAGTTGCTACATCTATCCAGTGAAGGGAATAAAGATTGAAGAAAGTACTATGCAAGAATCAAATCTAAGCTAGAAGAGCTTACCGAGAGCTAGATATTTGTATTGGTTATAGAACAGTAAGTTTGGTAAATTGTGGAACTACAACTGATATATTTTATATTGTATTAGTAGTAATATAGTATGTTGCCATCAATACCAAAGGGAGAGATTGATGAACTATAACTGATTGAATGTTTGAAGATGTTAAGTTGATGATCATTGAGCTGTAGAAAGTTAATGCAATACATTAAATCGGTTAATCTATTGTATTGTCATTGACGTCAACTTGAAATAATCTGATTAGTCACATATACATAGTGTCAAAGACTTCAAAGAATCAAAGAGATAAAGGTTATGTTATTAGTAATGCATAAAAGTTCAGTATACACCAAGTGACAACAAACACCGATGGTCAGTGCACCCCGACGAATAGAGAACCCCGAGAGAAAAGTCATAGTGATACCTGAGCAAGAAACCCGAGCAAACATTACTGAGAAGAACCAAGGTAACCTGAGCAGAACTGAAAGTCATAGTGTTGCCCGACAGACAGACAACCCCGACGGACAGAGATGCCTGAGGACAATTGAAGTCAAGACTGAGCAAACAAGGAGTTAAACACCGATTAGAACCGAAGTTCAGAAACAAGAAAAGACTTAGCTGGAAGAAGCTAATTATGGAGTTAACTGGTTGATCACATTATTTTCATCGACAAGTTAAAAGCTAGAGATTTAAAGTCGTTTTATTCCAGTTGTCAAGGAGAAATCTGCGTGATAAAACTGAAGTATGCTTTGAAGCAAGAATGGCGAGAATTGCGGATCACACCAAGAACAAGAAAGTCAAGGACTTAGAAACGGCGAAATCATATCTATAAGAGAGACAAGCTAATTCATTATGAATAAAAGGGGGAAAGAATAGAAAGAGGATGCTAAAGAGAATACTTGTGAAGAAAGAAGTCTTCATACAGTCTTGATCAAACAAGCTGTAAGACAAAGCTAAAGATTTCTGCGAACACCGAGCAACAGAGGAACACAGCGTTGCCGAGCAGAAAGAAGTGGAACAAAGGAACAAAAAAGAACAAAAGATCAGAAAGGTATTATGAGCTTAAAATAGATCTAAACATCTGCAAGATTAAGTTGTTTATATGAATAGATCATATATTGTTTCAGTTTAACCATTGATGCAGAAAATCTCTTAACAGAGTGGGATTTAACTATCCTTTTGATAATGAGATACATCCCAAGGAGTATGAAAAAGTTTCTGATGAAGATAGCATAGTGAAATGCGAGATATCAAGTGATTAACTATTATATTAAATCCTCTAACAAGGTCGCACTTAACCGTGTGTTTGTAACCTTTAACAAGGTTGGCTCTTTAGCAAGCTCACTTCATAAGAGTAAAAAATTTGGGTCACCGGTCCCAAGTGGTTTTTCCCTTAACAGGGTTTTCACGTTAAAAATCCATGTGTCAATGTGTATATGGTTCATTTCTTTGATATTTTGCTTCACACATTACTAATCTGGATTGATTAGTAAACATTAAATTATTTACTATATTTCGGTAAAAGCTAGAAAAGGATAAACTACTATTCGGTAAAGCTAAAGAAAAATGGATTAACAGTGAACTCCGAGCAGGAGTTATTTGATAAGATTATTTAAAGACATACATCTTGTAGGACTGAAGATAACTAGAGATTTATATATGTGGTATAAAGTTTTGGGTTGATATTGGATAGATTTTTGAAGCCACTGATTCACCCCCCTCTCAGTTATTCTAACATAAGGAATCCACATTATAGTATAGGTGAAGTCATAATAATTCCACAACATCAAATAATCTCATAACAACTATTTGATATAAAGTTACAACCCTCTGAAAATGATTGTTCTAAAAATTCAACTCTGTCAACACTCGAAACCTGAATAAATTTCTTTTAGATCCGACTTCACAAACCCATCAAATGAACCCCCTATGGTCCGAAAGCCTGGACATAGATTCATTTACACATAAAGAATACAAGGTTGCAATTAGTTTGTTCTGATGGTTAATTGGTCAACCAACATTACCCCTCAAAGTCAACCTTCTAATAACTTTTTGATTTCAAATTTAGTAAAACTTCATAAATTTGATTTGGAATTGGCTGAGAAAAATGGCCAAATGGATTGACCATGGTCTAAAAATCCACATAATAGAACAGTGTCATGATTATAACATAGGGGAACATTCAGTACCTCAAGACATTCAACTAGGTGAAAACTGTAGGACCCCAAAGTAGGGTACTTTGTACTTTTGCATTTCACACCTAGAAAATCAGAATAAAATTTCAAACAAAATGGCCCTATAAAACTTATCATATGAAGTCACAAGGATATGTATTGGACATGATGACTCACTTTCATGTCTATAATGTCTTGGAACACTCCTTATGTCATAAGGTTCAACTGGGTCTAAAATGCAAACCTTCAAAGTGGGCCACAAAATTAAAACCTAAAAATGTGCAAAGTGCAGATTTGTGTCAACACCTCCAAATAGCTATCTCAAAAACATATCCAATTTGACTCCTGAAAGCTGCAAAAAAACACATTTGCTCAATGATAGGTGATGAACATGTTCCCCAAATGATTTCTCATGATAATCATCGGGTCTCAATTTACTTGCCACCAAAGTAGGTCTTTTCAAAAAGTTTCCAGAGGTACTAATTTTGTGTCTTAGATAAAATTTTAACCTGGTCACTCCAAAATTTGAGTCCCAACACATCCTCCTCTGCCATGGGAAGAAGCGGAGCCTTCACTTGGAGTCCCACCCGGTATGAACACAACACCTTCTGGGATGCAACCTTTGTCCTCAACGGCCTCCTTGAAGGTATTCCTTGGAGCAAGAATAGATATCGGGACGCTAGTGGGTTGAGAGGGTTTAGTAGCAGTAATGTTCCCATTTCCCATGCAAGGAAGGGAATAAACATAGTCTTAGAGAGGATGACCCCCCTGCGAGGGCCAAGTAACCCCTCACACATGATGGGAGACCTCCTCGCACAGAAGAGTCGAGGGAACAATCAAGTTGTAGAGCCTTAATCCTTAATTATAGAGCCTTCATCAATCTATCTATAAATTGGTAGGGGGATTATATTAAAACTTGGTTATCGACAAAACCCTACATAAATTGTTGTCCCTACAAAGTCTAAATAAAATAGTATGCTTGCCACTAACTATAATGCTAAAATTGTTTTCCTTCACCTATCTTATATGCTTGGAAATGAGAATAAATATTTTTTTATGGAAGATAGCATAAAAGGTATTTTTACCAATAATTTTTACTCATCAATTTTTTGTCTTACCTCCAAAATCTTCTTATTTCTCAACTAATTAGTGAATTTTATTGTTGTTCTGATTATCGATTCCTATCAAAATCTCAGTTTTTATAAATACCTTAAGAATGTTTAGTCTAAATATTGAACATAAATAGATGTAACATTAAAGGGTCTAGTTTCTACTCTATCAGTAAAGACCATAAACTAGTCAAAGGTACTTTTCTAGTACAAAGAATTTATTCCTAGGGTAAATTTCCTTTTTTGTGGCTTATTCTTCAAAATCAGTAACTTGCTTTATTTAGTTCAATTAAAAGAAATATAGAGTGATACAAATGGTGTGATTTTTCAATTTAAAAAATTGAAAAAAAAAGATATCATATATTTACTCAATGTATATATGTCAAACAGGTATGTAAATACATCCTTTCCAATACTATTTTTTCTATATAGACCCGTACTTATGCTTATAATGTTATTGACAAGACTTGAATACTTGGAGACTCATAAATGTGTTACTTGTTCCTTCAAATTTAATTTTCTTCTTCCTAGCTATATCTTTTTAGTAATATGGAAAGATAAAAAATCTCTTTGATTCTTTGTACCTAATGACTTTCTCCTTAGATCACCTCGATCCAAAATCAAGCTCTCTTAAAAGTAGCTACCTCCCATTAAAAAGGAAAATATAACAGAAAAAAATGCTTGCAACAAGTTATTTAACCCATTTTTAATTAAATATGCAATTCTCTTTAATTGGCCTCAAAAGGGAATTTGGATGCTTCTAAGTGAGTATTCATATTCTCTATAGTCAAGAAATTTTCTTAAATATTCTATTGTTATGAGATTTGCAATAAATAATATTACTTTAACACAAGTCGTTATACTAGGCTTAAACTTGGTTAGGGATCTAGCATAATTGATTTTCTAAAAATGTTGTAGGGATCCCAATTTCTTCATATTGTAATTAGGGGTTTCTACATATTCATTAATATTTCATATTTTGTTAGAGTTGTTTAGCTTATCAAATAATTTTCTCAGATGCAATAACATGCATGTAGAACAAAGAAGTGGACAAGATAGATAACACAAGTGTTAAACTAATATCTCATGGTGTTAAATATGATGTATAGTTTTGTCCTTTTATAATCCAGCTTCATCTTTTATGTATCTTGTAGATTTTGGAATGTCTTTTAAATTTAGCATGAGGCTCCTTTCTCTATTCTTGCATTAATACAGGGTAGCTAATATTTCTATTGCAAGTTTTGTAAATAAGTAAAATTATTATATTTATTTTTAAAAAACATTTTAAAAAAATGATGTATGTTCAATTTCAAGAAAAAATCTCAAAAAAGTTCTTTATCCCATTGAAAATATTATATAATATAAAAATATCCTCACACTTTTTTTCTTCTAAATAACCTATAAAATCAACAAGATTGCTCTTCTTATAAAAAAAATATTATCTAATATCAAATATAGCCTCACTCTAATCATTATTTTATATTAAACAAACACCTATATCTAGGAATCTTTTTAATTAAGAATACATCATAACATATATAACATAAAACCAAGATTAGTTATTACATGGGAAAAGAAACTGTAAATTAGATTCCAAAGCATTCATGGCTTGGGGAAGAAGACATATTTCCATATCTACACTGCCTTCACCTTCACATCCTGGATAAGCAGTTACTTTTCCATCAAACTTATTTGATAACCCACTTCTTACACCTATTGGTCTTCCCCATCCAAAATCATTATTGTATATGGGAAATTTGGGTGAGCTAGAAATTACCACAAATTTATTAGGAGGTAAGTTACTTTTAAGTCAATAAGAGAAGGGGGCTTACCTAATTCAGCTTGAATGTTTGAATCTTGGTGGCTTGATATGATTCCATTCAACCACATTGCTACACAAGCAATGTTATTTCTCAAAAGTTCTTGTATTGTAACACTAGTACTCACAACTTGTATGGCATTACCAAAATAGGAGTAAGGTAATGGAGGAACTATTCTAGGTCGACAATTGATTGGTAGTTTGAATATGGTTAACTCAGTGGGAGAGAGTCCACGAGCAAGTGTGATGGATTTCCATACATGTGCACAAAGTGCTTGGAAGGAGGAAATACAAGTATCTTTAGGGGAGCCTACATTTGCTTGTTCCTTCAATTTAGAGATGGCTTCTCTTGTAAAGTGAAAGATTGTTTGTTTTAGTGGCAGTGGGATATTTTTCTCAAGACCTTGGTGTATGTTGATATTTATAGCGAAACTTTTTCCAAAACATCGGGTGTGGAGGGGTGGGATAGCAATTGTAGGTGATGGTTGACAACATAGTTGGGTCCATGTGTTGATAAAATGCCAAAGTGAGGTTCCATCTACAATTGAGTGGTTGATTGTGAATCCAACTACAATTCCATTACTTAGCTTTGTCACCTGTTGAAACAAGCAAATACATTTATTAGATTTATTTTTGAACAATTGTTTAAAAACCTTATAATTGATGACTTTGTACCTAGACAAATTGAGTTTCTAGAAAATGAAGGAATAAGAGGCCTAATCACATATAGAATGAAAAAAAAGGTGGTGTCCAATTAAATTGTCAATGTTTTTGTTTTCAACTTTTAAATTATTTTTATTAAGAATATCATTAGATGCATTAGATCACTTGTTGACTATTTTTGCTTAAAGAAAACTAATTATAGCTAATAATGACAAGTTTTGCATAAAATTTAAATTTGTCTAATTGTTAAATAGGTCTAATGGTAATATGCAAGGCTGGAATTAAATGATCAAATTTAAAATAGACATAAATTTAGCACTTCTTAAGAAAATTAAAATGTTTAATTTTTTAAAACTACAATGAAAAATAAGGAAAAAATTAAAATTATGTTATAATTGTAATGGAAATAATTTCTTATATAGTGTTATGTCTTGAAGGGATACTAAGAAAACATAGTGCTCAACTTATGAATCACATAAGTGGTCTTCTAATATTAAAATATATGATTAAAATAAAAAATATTATATAAATGTACATGGCCCATGAATGTGTAAGGATGACTTAGATTCAATAGTCATAGGTTTGAAATTCATTAACATGAAATTATTCACATGTAAAATAATACATAAATAAAAAATAGCGTGTTATGAAATAATCATATGATATTGTTCATAAAAAATACATTAATATGAAATATGTTTAAAAATTAGGAAAAATCTACTTGGGGTCCCATAACATTGGTTATATAATTTTCAAAACATGAACAAGGGTTTCTTTATATTTTATTTTTCTACGACAAGCTATGCGGCTTTGCAATTTTCAAGAACAAGCCTTCGTGTGTTCACAACTCTCTTCCATATCTCCCTAGATATGTGGTTCAATGGTTCCTAAATAGAAATCTTTTAAAGTTCATTTTTGTGGAATACCTAGTTTTCCCCTACCTTGTTGGTCATTTCTTGATCATTCAACCGTCTTCCTTGGTATAGTGATCTCCATTGAACCTAATAAGTTCTACTTTTTTTATATGGGGTTGATTCCATGTGAATTTGGACTTGTTGGAATATATTAAAGAGTCTATTGTTAGTTGGATTGGTGATGATCATCGTGTCTAATTATTTTGTACATAAAGTTCCCTAATACTTGCTTCTAGAGTTTATCCTTAGACCACTAGACCAGATATGACACTCACTTGTTACTCATATAGCCACTAAATTAAACTTGGTGAGTGGGTAGGAAGACTAATTAAGAAAGTAGTAAAATAAGGTATTTATAATATAGCTAATAAAGGCTCTATTGTAAGTCACAGTGATGGTTCCTCTAAAAAATAGACTTTCAAACTTATGTTTCACTAGTAGAAACATCTAAATGTAGTTATTGTTGTCATGAGAAACCTAAAGAACCTACAATAATAGTTTAAACAATTTGGGAAAATATACTTAATCAATTGGAAACATTTATAGAAGTCAAACCATGATTTCTAAAGACACTACTTGTAGGCATGGTTCCTTCCTCCCATGAAGTTGATACCAAAGGACAACCTTTTATCCAACCCTCTTCTACTAGCAAGTCTTCAAATAGGTGTTCCTAAAACCTACCTCATACCCTAAAACAAGGAGGATAGATACCAGAAAAGCAATGATCATATTGTCTTGGATATTTCATTCAAGAAAACTTGACTTAGTTTTTTAAAATAGTTATGTCAAACTCTAATGCTTAAATTATAAGGATGTTTCCTTAGACCTTTGTGTTTTATGATTTTTTAGTTTAACACACGCAAACACACACGCACACGTACATAATAAAATGCATATAATGTGAACTATGTTAATATAATAAAAAAAACACATAGGAGCAGATACATATACTAGAGGGCTAAAGAGAAAAGGGGAGTAGTGCTCAACCTGAATCCCAACAATGGCATGTAAAGTACATAGAAGCTCTAAAGATCAGATCACAGTGGGAGGAAAACACTCAACCACGCCTTCAATAGGAACTCAAAGAACTCAAACTTACTAGGGGAGAGGACTCAGTACTTGAACACGTTCTAATAGTTGTGATAGTAGTTGTTAATTAAAGACACATACTTGCTGATTTAATATCCAATATTTTTAACAACATTGTACCAATAGTTATGACTTTAAAGTTGCTTTTGCTAATGATGACTACCCATAATTGAATGAAATGTGTCCCTTTTCCTAAAAAGCAACCAATAGTGTGATGCCACATCAGCTGTACAAGTATGGGTGTCCCTAATACACTACGATTGGTCTCATTTTTTTTTTGGGCTGTTTTGGACACCTTGGCAAAAAGCATGCTGATGTGGCATCGTATTTGATGATGTGGCCCTGAAACCTTAGTTATAAGCACGGGACTTGCCAAGTAAGCTGCTGTAAAAAAAAGGGAGTGATTTGAAATTTTCATATAGAATTTTGAGAACCGCAAAGTTAGGGTGCTCAACTACCAGGTCCTCTCCCCTATAAGACTCTAGTTAAAATAGAACTTCAGATAAATAAACAACTACTCTATTGACCAAAAAGGGATAACTGTAGAAAATCTGACAAAGTGATCACAAACAACCAAAGAGCGGAAGACCATTTTGAAAGTGGAAAGCCTCAAACAAGAGTTGAACCTACCAATGCTGCTGAGACGAAAATGATAAGGCACAACACGAGCTCTCTATACCAACGTTCTTCGCTACAAGCAGGAGCTGCCATAGATACCTTGTAGACGACAAGCTGCGAAAAGATTATTAAAAGTTCCCTGATGATACTGAAAAGGCTGCAAGTCTACCACCACCAACGAAGGCAAATTATTCATGACCATATAACACTTTGAACCTGTCACCAAGAAGAGAAATAGAACCGATCTACTAAGCTGAGATTCCACATAGAGCTCGTGTATAAAAGAGTGCAGATGTGAAAAAGACTGCAAAGAAGAGAAAAGATACGCCATATCCAATGTGGGGAGTTAGAAGTGAAGGATGTCATTTGTGTGTTAGAAATAAACATATGGCATTTGAATGTTGAGCCCCAAAAGAAGCTGCTAAAGGTCGGTGATCATGTTTTGAGATGGATTTGCCAATCATAGTGCCTCACCCAATCAGTAAAGCTGAAAGCTTAGAGGACCAAAAGATCTCAGCATTACAAATTTAAACTATCCCATTCAACATATTTTATATTTTCTGTGATAGCTCTATTTGCCAAATTGTCAGCCAAGTCATTAGCTTCTCTATAACAATGTGTCACCTCATACTTTTCAAAAAATTTTAATAATAAGAGGGCTTGCTGTAAGTAGTAGTTTAACCACCATGGAATCTCCTTCGATACAGATGTTACAAACACCACATTTATTTGCCAATGATAGACCCAAAATAAGGGCTGAGAACTCAACCACATTGTTTGATCTATGAGGTAATCACTTACAGGTTGCTTTAGTAACCTTGCCCTCAAAGTCTTTGAGAATGGCCCTAAGATACGTTGGTTGCTCTTAGAGGCACCAACGAAATTCATTTTAATCCAATTTGACGGAGGAGACAACCGGTAGACCTTTGATATATCTACTATAGGCTAGGATGCAAAGACGCTCAGCGTTGGAGGGGGCTTGAGGGAGCGCCAAGATTTGAGGATAGCGTGATCCCAGGAGGAGAAGACTCTGTGGGAGTTTGGGGCTTTGTTCAAGAAATTCAACGTTGCTTCAGATATTGAATGCTCTATTTTAAAGAGGACCTGAGAAAGCTTTAACTTTAGATCCTTGAAAATCTTGTTATTTCTCGAGCCATAAGTTCCAGACAATAATGGACATCTTCCGAAGGAAAGCAAAAGTAGAAGAACAATGAAGGATAGGCCAAGAATGGAAATGATTTAGCAAATTATTGTGAAGAGGGTCTTCCCAAAGCAGTTTGTTTTTGAGTCATTTCCATATAAAGTTTGCAAAGTTGCATTGTAGTAACAGATGATCAGAAGATTCATATCCTTTATCACACAAAACACATTTAAAGGGAGGGGTAATTCCAAGTATATCAAGCCTCATATCTGTCAGAATTTTGTCTTTAATTGCTAGCCACGCGAAGGCCCCATCTTTAGGAAGACACTCTGGATCCCAACATAAATGATTTGGCCAAATAGAAGGTACTTGAGATTGTTGTTGTAGAGTTTTATAGCCCTCATTAAGTCCTGTTTGGTTGTCGGAATTGATATGGAATTGGCATTTCCTAATTCTGATTTTGTCCAATCTTCTGTTTGGCAGTGCAAAATAAAAATAGAAGAGAGAGATGTGAATGCTCACTTTGACCCTACATCTTTCACTTAAAAAGGTGAAATTGAAATTTGAGGGTCAAATTCCCATTTTTCAATCCCTGTTTTGAAACCATTGGAATCCGAAAAGCATGAGAGAGAACATTCTTGCACAGGTCTGGACTCTCGTGAGAAAGGATGGGGCACCTGCATCACACGGCATTGCCTATGCTAAGGGCCCTACTATTCTAATGGGGTCACAGGTCTTCCAGAGTTCAGTATTAAGTAGCATGGTGTATGCAGAAGGTGCACGCTTGGCAGGCATGCCAAGGCTGCTGCTTTCCCAAAGGCAGAGCCTATTCACCCCTTGGTTGAAGCACAACTATACGTAGATCGAGTGCCATAGCCTGTAGCCTCCCTTCCACTAGTGCCAGAACCAAGAGAAATTTACCTACGCTTCTTAGGCCCCCTATTATATTAATTCGTGGGAAGCACTTAAAGAAGCAGCATGGATGTATGAAGCACCCAGAGCACAGGCAAGGGCAGCAGCATCAGAAGAGCAAGCAGCACTCGCAGGGGATCAAACAGATCCAGTTGGTTAAATTCTAAGTAGCAGCGTGAAAACAGAAGATATGTCTTAACAACGTGCGAACAACCCTCCCTTTTGTGCTAGATCATAGCTTGACTGGAACCCTATTTTAGGGCGAGTACTGAGCACAATTGAAATACGCAGCTCTGTGCAAGCTCTCAAGGGCTCGAATCCCAGTGATATCATGGGAATTCATATGCAACCTCCTTGCCCTAATTTCACCACCTCCACTTCAGTGGAAAGGTTATTAGCTTGGCCTCTTCTTATGCGTTTACTTCCTTCCTGATCTCTCTCTTTTGCATTTACCCAGTTGTACTACTTCGTTTGGAAGTGATCTGATATCTTAGCAATGAAGGAAGTGAATGAAATGGGTAACATGTATTATGACCCAAATTTGCACCTGGGCTGCTGAGTTCGCCCTCTATTTTTGAACTGTACTTGAATCTGTTGGTGTTTTTCCAATTCCAGTTTCAAGATGTGGAACCAAACGGAGGAAATTTATCTCCTTGCTCATATTCTCGGTCAACCAAACAATCGAAACTATATTCCGAAAATGAAAAATCGGAATATCAAATCCATGATTTGACCATTTTCAACATTTGATCAAATTCAACATTTCCTAATTCCTGCAACCAACTATAACTGAATAAAGACCCGATTTGGAGTTTGTCCAGATGATGTTGTCCCCTATTTTAGAAAAAAAGATTTGTCTCTTAAATATTTCAGATTTCACGAATTATTTCATGATCCGAGGAAGGGGGAGTCCATAGACTTCAGAGAAGCTTTAACAGAGATTGAGGAGTGATCAAAAGTAAAACAATCTTTAACTTTATTGCCCCAAATCAATCCCAATATTAGTTCCAACAATTTCCAGTCTCCTAATTTGTTCAAGGGTGAGTGACCATTCCATGCATCCTCCCAGAAGTTTGCCTTCTCCTTGTTGTTGATGACCCAAGAAAGATGTGAAAGGATGAGCCTCCTACAAAAAGAGATGAAGTTCTAGAAAACTGAACCTTTTGGCAGATCTCAATGTGAAGATCCTTTCTTTTTCCATTGAATCTAGATACTTCTGTTTGAGGACTCTGCACCAATTTCATTCAGTGTGTGTACAGATTTTTCAAAATATTTTCGCCCCTAGAGCTGAATTCTGCAATTTCATATTCTGAATGCCTGATCCCCCTACTTTTTTGAGGAACGGACCTTATCCCACGCTAGAAGTGGGATCCTCTTCTTGTTTGACATATTATCATTCCATAGAAAGTTTGGAAGGTGGATTTGAACTTTATCTGAGACAACCTTAGGAATGCTGAGAACTGACATCATATAGATGGGAATGACATTTAGGACTGTTTTAATCATTGTGATTTTCCTAGAGAGAGCGAGCCACTTAGTTTTCTAGGACGAAACTCTGTTGACAATTGATTCCTGAATGTCACTCCAAAAATTGTTTGACATTTTACCTCCAAAGAATGGGATACCTAAATATTTACATGGACTTCTAGGTTGCAGTCCCAAAACTTCCGCAAACTTTCCTGAAACAAAGGGGAAACATTAAAGAGGAATAATTTTGATTTATCCTTATTTAAAACCTGCTCTGAAGCTGATAGATAGGAAAATAAGACTTTCTTCATGGCAACAACTTCCTCCATGGTTGCTTTCCCCATTAGGAGTGTGGCATTCGTGAAACGGCAATGAGTAAAAGAAAACAAGACAACATCAATCTTAGTGCCTCTCTAGGAGTTTCTAGCCTTTTTCGCATTGATAGATCTACTAAGTCCATTTGCTAGAAGGATAAATAGGAAAGGAGAAAGGGGATCCCCTTGACGGATTTCTTGTGTGGATGAGAACAAACCCCACGAAGAGCCATTGATTAAAACTGAATAATTGGCTTCAGAAATGCAAGAATGGATCTACTTGCACCAACTATGTGAGAAGCCTAATTTACTCAATACCTGCAATAAGAAATCCCACTAAACCATGTATAGAGTTTTTGCATACCAATCTTTAAGATCATTGCTGGGATCTTCTCCTCATTAATCGAGTGCAATATTTCATGTGCCAAGATTGCACCTTCAGGGGTTTATTTTCCTGGGACAAAACCCAAGGGGATGAGAACAAACCCCACGAAGAGCCATTGACCAAAACTGAATAATTGGCTTCAGAAATGCAAGAATGGATCTACTTGCACCAACTATGTGAGAAGCCTAATTTACTCAATACCTGCAATAAGAAATCCCACTTAACCATCTATAGACTTTTTGCATACCAATCTTTAAGATCATTGCTGGGATCTTTTCCTCATTAATCGAGTGCAATATTTCATGTGCCACGATTGCACCTTCAGGGGTTTATTTTCCTGGGACAAAACCCATTGTTCTTTTGACATCACAGATGGAATAATCTTGGCCAATCTTGTCGAGATGGACTTGGTGAATATCTTATAAATGGTGTTGCAAAGGGAACATGCATCTATTTCTTCTAGCTTCCTCCAATGCCATATGTACTTCTCTTCCTACAAAATCCCAATATTTTTGAAAGAATTTGACAATGAATCCACTTGGCCTTGGGGCCTTGTCAGGGGCCATGGAGAACACTACCTTCCAAACCTCTTCTAAAAATAATTCAGCCATTAGCATTTTATTATGTTCTGCAGTGATCAGTTTAGGAATGTCATCTAGAATATCTGAGGAAGAACAATCAGATTGAGGGTTATGGGGGAGAGGAGATTGTTAAAGAAATGCAAGGCTTTCGATCTAATATCTTCCTCTTTGAAAAGCTACACACCTGCCACAGACGTGATGGTGGATAATCTGTTGGTCTGACTTCTGGCTTTTGTGGTCGATGAAAGAATTTTGTGTTTCTATCTCCATCTGCCGGCCAAACTTCTCTAGATTTTTATTTCTAGTATTTCTCTTCACAAGAAAGGATCTCTTCCAGATCAGATTTAAGGATCTTCTTCTTTTTGAAGGAGCTGATATCCATTCCTTTTGAGATGACTATTTCATTTAGAACTATATTGATGTTTTCAAAGTGGTGCACATTCCAACGTTTGATCTTTCCCTTAAGAAATTTCAATTTCATACATAGCTGGAACATCCTAGAACCCTGAATGAATGGGTCTTTCTGCCACCAATCCTCCAAATTTGCCACAAAGGAGCCATCCTCAAACATCAATATATCTAGATACCTTCTCCTAAATGTCTTTAATGTGCGCAACGTGAATACTAAGCTTATATAATTCTTCAGTAAATTGCTTGACATTCATATCCTTTTGTTTCAAGTTTTGCAACTTTTTGAATAAACTGATTTAGTAATCTGATGTCAAATATTTTGCTTTTAACTTAATCACCATCCTATCTCATGACTTTATCTTTTCTTTTCCTTTTCTTTGTCTATCCATTTGCAAATATCCTACCACAAGGATGTGTGTCCTTTCAACTTTGTCCAGGCATATTTAACTTATTTATCATCTTTGATTCCCTCAAAATCAAAATATTTCTCCATATCTGAAATCGAATCAATGAGTTCTTTAGGGTTCAAACTTCCACTATAGTTTAGAGAATCAAACCATGTGGTTTATTATTTATTCTTGTAATGGCTTTGATGAAACTGTATTCTCTTGGATTAATTTCTCCTTGTTTGGCTTCATATTCTCCTTCAAAAATTTGTTCTTTTTTTTTACCCTCACTAACATCTTCTATATGAATTCCTCTTCTTTTCGATGTTCTAATAGATTTTAACATTGATGTTATATTTTGCAACATCTCCAAAATTGTTTAAGGACATTTCTAATCCCATCCAAATGGGTCTATTCTGGAAAAGTTTTGTAATGATAATTCTATAAAGCATTTTGGATTTAAACTAACATAGGTGGTGATCTAGCTCCTTGAAGGCTCCCCCGCCTTAGCGTTTTTGTCCATTACTTAGAGTTTTGAGCCTTATCTTTGTGTCTTGCCTCTTGGTGCTTGGCCCTATTGGTTCATAGCTCTAGTCGAAGTATTTTAAATAAAATAAAAACAATATAACAACTAGTTGGGCAATAAAGTGTACACTTTTTAATAAATTTGAAGTAGGTAGACACCTTATTTTAAAGAATATGAAATTAACTAAATATGCAGAAATAATAGAAAATAAAATTAATATTCGCATATAGTTTGATAGTTGCTATGTTTTGCGCTTTGTGGTAGGAACATTTAAAGCATTATTTTATAATAAAATTTTATATTTAAAGAAACTTTACTAAAAATATATAAATTCAAAAAAATGATATTATATTTTCCACTTTAACAACTCTTAAACAAATAATATATAATAAACTAACTCTTTAAATAATATAAATAAAATATATATACATTTTAATTGATCTTGTAAATGTATGGCACGAGCTGAAGAGTTTTTCTAGAGTAAATTGTGTATGTAATCTTGTTCAGCATTCTGAATAAAATTTGGGTCAGAATCTATTTTCTTCATTATTCTATTTCTGATGATGAATCACTAGGCGTGGTTCTTAATGTTGAACAAAAATACATACACAATTGACTCGAGAAAAAATCTTCACAATTGATCTTATAAATATTATTTAAAAAATTATATTGGTTGGATAAATTTAAACATTTATCTTTATAGTATAATTAACTAAAAATCTTCCTTTCTTTATTTTTAAAACGTAGTCATATTATAAACAAGTGCCATGTAGTGTCCAATACTTGTCTTTGTAGTATTGCAATAATACTATTTGTTGTGTAGTTGGTGAATAGATAATATACAATAATTTATGTATTTATTTAAATATAAATAGTACTAGCAATCACATCTTAATGTGGAAACCCAATTAGGAAAAAATTGGTTGATTTTTGCATGTATTTACGTAATTCATGAAATCAATTGGTAGACCTTTATCAAATGATGATGTGTGTGCAATTAAAGGTCTGAATGGAGAAGTGAATAACTTCAAATCAACTATGCATCCACTTACAAGGATCCAAACATGATTGAAACAAAACCTCTAAATTAGAAAGATAATTAGGCTCCACGAGAGAGAAAGAGAGAGAGAGAGAGAGAGAGAGAGAGAGTTATGGATAGAAAGGAGGAGGCATACAGAAATGTAGCCCGAGAGAGAGATAATGATGGAGATAATGAGAGGGAGAGGGAGAGATTAAAAGATAAAGACATAGGAAGTGATATTGAGAGGTGTGTGTGTGTGTGTGTGTGTGCCCACACACACAAAGAGAAAGTAGGAGAGATGGGATGTAAAGGGGAAAGATAGAGATAATGAGATACAGATAGAAAGGAAAGGGGGAGATAAGGTAATAGATATATAGTGTATAAGAATGAGAGATAAAGGAGGTAATAGAGAAGAGTAATAGCGGGAGTGGGTGAGAGAAAGATAAGTAATAAAAATTAGTATAAGTATATTATTATTAGTTTATTATAGTAGGTTCTTTTTAAATATTATATCTTGTTATATATTTATTAATATATTAAAAAGAAGTCTAATATATAATTTAATGCTTGACATTTCAAATTTAAATTATTAATAAATTTTAAAAAATATTAATATAATATATTACTTTATAATATTTGATATAAAAATACATGTTTTTGATTAAAATCAGCAACCTAACAAGGGGGCTAAACCTTATATAACCACAACACAAAGGCGTCAAAGAGAACAACAACACAAAAGTAGGGGTGTTGGCTTTTACAATATCAACAAACTAATAGTAAACGTGTTAACTAGACCAAAATACGGTTAAAGAGAACAACGCAAAAGCATGGGTGTTGACTTTTACAAAAACATCACATTAATAGTAATGGTGCTGGCAAAACCAAAGTATAAAATATAAATAACACTCTAACACAAATGCTAGTAGCCCTCCTCAAGAGTGGGAGGGCAACTCACTCACCTCATGTGGAGAAGGATGTGAGTTTGAAGAACTATTTTTCCTACGACATGGGGCAACTGTCTAGGCGATATTGTCCTTAGGATCCCCACAAAGGAGAGCGGCTAATGAAATGATAATAGGGCAGTTCTGTCAGCGCCATGGTCGGAGCGCTGAGAAAGTTGTATATTGTCAGTGGGAGATTGGAGCAAAGGAGGAGCAACAAGCGAAGAAGGGTCCTCACGACCAAAGGGGTCTGCACCAATAGGAGCAAGAGTGGTATCATCATGGTTTATAATAGGAGCACCCACATTTGCAGCAAGAGCCTCACACAAACTTGCAATGGGAGCTTCATCCTCATCATCAACTTGAGACTCTTCATCTGGGGAAGGATCAAAAGGCGGGATAGGGACAGTCAAATGTTCTTCACCACCGTCTTTTCACCAAGTGGCCCCACCTTTACGTCGAAGGAGAGAGCAATCAGTTGCCAAGTGCCTAGTAGAGAAACACCAACGACATCGAAATGGGATGCCCTCATAATCTACCGTTTGAGTCCATGGCCTGTCCCCTATCATAATACATGCTATGAATATAAATATTTTTTTAATTATTAGATACACAACAATTTATGCCTAAGCTTAATTAAATTAGAATAATATATTAATGGTAATGCTTGTAATGAAATAATCTAATTATTTATTTTAATTGTATAAAATAGAATAGAAAGATGATCTCCTTCTATATTTTAATTTTATTTGATTCTATTATTTTTAAGTGTAAATCTAAATTCCTATAAAATAATTACTTGATTTTATTAAATATATTTTAACATTAAAAAATCAGAAAAAATAAAAGAGACATTTTATTTTTCAAAAATAAAATGAAATCTCCAAAAAGCCTAAAAAATATATTGTTCCTAAAAATTTGCTCCTATGACACTCAAATGGTTTCAGTCAATCACATTGAAGAAAAATGATTTTTATAAATTGCAAAATAAAAAAATTCACAAGTTGACTTTATAAAATTGTTTTTTTAATAAAATATCTAAATAAATAAAGTCTTGTGATTAGTGAAAAACCAAGTTATTAATGACCAATCGAAGCTTAAACGAATGTAATGTATTAGCCTAAATGCAAGTACTAATACCAAAATTTAATTAATACAAACATTTTAATAAATTAACTATTATATTTTTTTATAGGTAATCGACCCTAGATTAATTATTATTATTATTTGTTGAGATTAATTATTATTATGTGTTAAGTGAGAGGCTCACAATTTATCTTGAGAATTCATTATTAGTAGTTACCTAGGAATATTTCATTTACTTGAGCCCAATTAATCAATTGTTTTGCACCAATCAAAAGTGATTTTTTAAAAAATACAATTAATTTTTATAAAGTTGAGATTTATATTTTTAAATTTAATATATTGTAGAAATCATTTATATACTCTATGGTTGGTCTAAAATTTTTGGTGTTATAAGAGCAAAATTTTTAGAATAATGGATTTTTTTAGATTGTTTTATAGTTAACAAAGAAATGTCTATTTTAAATAGTTTTATTTATTTATTATTTATAATTGTAAATGAAGTGGTTTTTCTATATAGATATTATAAATTTTAATAATTTTGTATTTCTCAAAATATAGGTAATAAAATCATTTAGCTATTTTATAGGGATTGGATTCAACACTATTCAAATTAAATTAAATAAAAAAGTAAAGCATCTCATTACAAGCATTACACAAAAAATATTTCTATTAAAAAATAAACTCAATTATTGTATGTATTCTTTATAATTATAATTATTTTGTTTGAAATCATTCTATTTTTTAGAATTTTTTTAAAATCATAATTTTCATTTTAATCATTTCAATATATACAAAATAATTTCATAATTAAGTTTTTTCACTTCAATGGTTTTTATTAAAACAACATAACAAGGGTGTCGCCCTTACAAAAGTTCAACTCAAGGGGCATGACTACTGAACAAAATAGTTACAACAAACACTACATCAACAACAATAGTAGACAACTTCTAAAGAAGCTTACAATGGAAGTAACAACAGACACAACAAAAAAAATAGACAATGGGTACATTGTAGAAAGCCCCCTAGGATCCAAAAGGACCCAACAAGACTAAGTGTGGTCGGGATATCCGAGGCCGCAACAAGTGTTGCAAAATACCTTACCCCAATTTTCACTTCAATGTTTATATTATACAATTTTATAATTATTAATAGTTATTTTATTAAGACCCATTATAATTGATATTTTTTGGGGTAAGTTAATAGCTGTTATAAGCAACACCCTTTATATTAATTTCACAAAAGCAATGGCCATATATGAGATTTTGAATGTCTGTTTGATTGCCAAGACAAAGCCGATTACAAAAATTGGCGCTCGTAGCTTAGAGAGACATCAACCACCCATCCAAAATCTAGACGCAATTCTTGTAAATTTTACAGCTTCAAAAGGAGCACCCATACCAAAATAGTGCCCTCTAAAAGCATCAATGAGTGCAAAACTATCCCCACCTCGACCAGGGGTATACGCCAACAAATATATACTATAACCTATAGTAGATAGATTTTGCAGAAAATATAAAAATTGAGAACCTTTAGGCTACCCCCATCTTCATTTCCACAACTTTGGCTCTAGCTAGATATTTTGGTCCATAATGCTCATGGGTTAGCATCTCAACAACACGACTTGGGCTCTCATCCTTGTCATCCTTTGTTTGTTCCTCTTTGATAACCGCACCAAAGTCCACCTCATCATCGTCACTGTAAAGGCCCTCATCTCTTAAGTAGTTTTTTATCCAATCACCCACCCCTCATTCAACATTGTTCTCAAGAGCTTCTTGAAGAACACAATATTTCTAACAGTAATCGACTTCTTATTTTCAAAGGCCTCTAGCTCCATGGTAGCTTTTGCAGGAAACTAGGGCACCTCCTTCCTATTAGAGTAAAAAGATATTTTCACTTATTAATAAAATCATTATTGGTTTAATTATTAAGTCACATTTTTATCTCTAGTTTACTTAAGCTAAACTTTAGGCATGTTATAATTAATTATTTATTAAATATTATCATGCAACATAGGTTTCTCCACCTTCTGGGTGTTCGATCTTCTTTATAAGGATTGATCTCTTTGTAATTATTACTTCTTTTGTAATTATCATTCCATTATTATTGAATCAATTGAGAATGTTTCCTCTTCCACAGATCTATTCTTTATGGCCTCCATAGTTTTTGCTTCTTTCTTTCTGTGACAAGTGTTTGCATGCGGGTGATTCTTGGGAGTTGTAGGGTTGATGTTTTTCATCAACTCCAATATGGTATCAGAGTCCTGCCCTTTCATGCTCCTATTCTCTTCATGAGAGTTTTTTGACCTTGCTCTTCAAATCGGTGTTTTCAAGAGGTTTGTCTTAAATTTTAATGGATTTTGGGAGGATTTAATTTTCGGAGCACTTTGGGCAAAAACCGACATCTGGGTTGCGTCCGAAAGGCCCAAAAACCCTTATTTTCATATATGGCACATCCAATTTGGACACAATTGAAATATGGGCCCTCTTTTTTGCATGCATGACCTTGGCACGCTTTTTGAGGTTAAAAAAATGTCTCAGTTTTCACGCAGCATTGGTGTTCGTGCCGCTGATGTCAACAGTCACAGGTCTGAGATCTTGGTTAAATTTAACGGCCACCAACCCGTCATACAACTTGCCCATTTTTCATAATGAGCACCTTGTGGTATTTTGCTCATATCTTGCGCATACGATATTGTATTTTGACCTATCTTATATCATCGGAAAGCTCTTTCCGAGATCTATCCAAATCTGGAGGTTAGATTTTTTGATTTATCCATCTTGCAAGGTTTTTTTCCAGTCAAAGTCAGGGTTCTTTTTTACACTCTGGGAGCCATATCTTGCTCATCCAGACTCCATTTTTTGACTTCCGCATGGTGTTGGAAAGTTGGTTCAGTGCTCTATCTTATTTCATGGGTCTCACACCCAGATTTTGCTCTAGGTATTTTTTATTAAGATTTTTGCATTTTTACAATCTGGTGGATATCTTGGATGTTTCAGGTCCTGGGATCGTTTTTTGTGCATGGGATGACTCCTTTTTAGTTGTTAGCCATGTTTCTACAACTTTTTGCCATTCCTGGATATAGTAGACATCTATTTCTATCGCATTTCTTTTTTTGCAAACACACTAAAATAAAGTGTCATCTGATGCATGCTTGAGATCCTGCACATTTTGTGCTTGATTGTACTCGCACTATATTATGAAGTGTCATGGGGGGTTTGATGTTTGCTTTTTTTGTCATCTACCTTTGTCAAGTGAGTGTTCCTTCCATGACATTAACCTCATGATGTGTGTCAAGAAAGTAATCCTTCCACGACACCATCCTTTATATGTGTTTGTACATTCATCATGTAGTTATTCGTGGCAGTCTAATTCAGTGTATCTGTCATGCCTCTCCCTAATCAACATTATGGGGGGTTTCTATTATTGGTTCTAATGCTTCCTTGGTTTGATGGAGTGATCTATGTATTCAATATTTGTTCCTACGTACTAAGCGGATGCAGTGGCTGGGTACCTATGTATTTCGGTGAGATGGATCATTTACCATATGGACACTCTTTCATTCCTGTTTTGGAGGCATCCTTCCATCTTTGATTGATCAGCTCTTCAGGCTTTGTTTACATTCTTCTCTGCCTGATCATGTTCTATTGAAGTGGAGGTTCCAACAGTTATTCTTCAATAGTGTTTGCAACTTCATGCTTCAGAGGTGTTCTACATGTTCTTTCATTGTTCCTATCTTCTGGAACATTCTCTCGTTTGGAGGCTTCTTCAGTCCTTCACTAGTCTTTATCTCTTTTTTGAGAGGGATTTTTCCCACTAGGTTTTCTCCTTTTCTCCTCTTTACAAAGATTTTTGTACTTGGGTACCTGATCAGGCCTTGTTGTTGGGACCCATTTCATGCTTTCAATAGTTGTTTCTAGGTTTTTAGCTTCTTCCTAAGTTTATCTTAAGGGGGGTGTTAGAGTAAAAAGGTATTTTCACTTATTAATAAAATCATTATTGATTTAATTATTAAGTCACCATTTTATCTCTAGTTTACTTAAGCTAAACTTTAGGCATGTTGTAATTAATTCTTTATTAATTATTATCATGCAACCTAGGTTTCTCCCCCTTCTGGGTGTTCGATCTCCTTTATAAGAATTGATCTGTTTGTAATTATTACTTCTTTTGAAATACTCATTCCATTACTATTGAATCAATTGAGGATGTTTCCTCTTCCACAGATTGTTTCTGGCCTCCATAGTTTTTGCTTCTCTCTTTCTATGACAGGTGTTTGCATGCGGGTGATTCTTGGGAGCTGTAGGGTTGATGTTTTTCATCAACTCCAATACTTCCAACAACGATGGACCACATAGTAGTCATGCAAGAGAGGAATCCGCTTTTCCTCATCAACATTCACCAACACATCTTCAATCTAACCAATAAATGAACGTTTGAAGATCTTCTAGCATATAATATTAACCCCTTCCTTTGTTTCCCCCATTTACAGTACAACTATCAAATACATGGCAGAGATGTATTCATACAGTGCCTGTAAAATGCATTCAAAAATTCCTCCCCAAGAATGGCCTTCGTTGCGTAGATAACCAGGCAATGAGAGGAATTACGAATGGCTTTTAGCCTCTTCTCCAAGACCTTACCTACATAAGACATTTGTCGTTTATCAGAGATCAATTTGATGAGTATCCATTTTATATATTTGTCAGCTCTACTCTCAAAGCCAAACTTCGTGAGTCATCAAAGGTCGCTCGAATAGCATAAATAGGAAAAAAACAATTTGTCCTCGACTGATCATAATAACATTCCATATTTGAACAATCAATGTAGATATAGGATATAGGAATAGATTGATATTCTATATGATTTTTAGAAAATGATATAGGGGATTGACAAAGAACAATCAAGGCTTGTGATGGACCATTTGGCTGTCTATTATGTGTGGGCATCATTTTTACTCCTTTCTCATGTTCGTCAACAAGGATCATGCTTCAATCTTGGTTTAGCATTGTTTTGGCCTCATGGAAAATTGTCTCTTCACTAGAATTAACATTATGATAGATTTATATGGTTTTTGTTAACCAAAATTATGAACAATTCGCCTTAATCAATTGATTATGTTTATATAAAAATGTTTTGCATTTGAAATTTTGCAAGTTTAATTTTTTATTGTCCTTATTTCTAGCCATGTAATGTACAATATATTCTCAATTCTGAGACCCTTCTGATGGAGCCTTAATTTTTCAGCCTCCATTTGGCCATTCTCTCATTTGTTTGATTTGAGTTAATACAAAAGATCAATGTCTTCACAGATTTATTCTCTTCAAACTAGTATTAAGATGGACATGATT
>MU222434.1:1966-32640 GCA_018584345.1 Thuja plicata | reverse complement strand
TGTGATCAAATTGGACCAATTGAGATTGAAACCTTTCCTAATGACCATGTCATTTCCATGTATCTCAATGCTATTGAAACCCAAAAAAATTCCACCAAGTGATTCACCAATGTAGCTTCAACTCGAGCAGTTGTCAATCCTTTTAGTCACAAAATAAATGAAACAAATGAAGATTATAATTTTGAAAACTATGCTATGGAAACATTAGATCATAAAAAAGGAAAAAGAAAGGACACATATAAAGGTGAAAATCTCCTAGAGGTGCCTGCAGATGAAAGGCTTGGAACTCTCCCTGAACACTTTTAGGAGAGGTCTTGAATACTAATAGAACCAACAAAATCAGTTTATATTGGTACTCAAGTTCATCAAATTATACATCTGGTAGCATCACTTTCAGAGCAAGAAAAACAAAAAATTATACAATTATTTAAAGAAAAAATAAATTAGCTTTGCATGGCCATATGTGGATATGCTTGGGTTAGATCTAGATTTAATCATGCATCATTTAAATGTAGCCCCGTGAGCAAAACAAAATACAGCCTCACGTAGCATTATCGGTGAAACAAAATTCAAGAAGTTGTTGGATGAAGGGTTTATTAGAGAAATTGTTTATGCTGAGTGTATATCTAATATTATACCTATTTTAAAACTAGATAAAAGTATCAAAGTGTGCACTGATTTCAAGGATTTGAATAAAGCTTGTCCAAAAGATGATTTCCCTTTACCTAATATTGACACCATTGTAGATTTGACGATAGGACATGCTATTTTATTGTTGCCACATTTTAATTCCCATGTGTAAAATTGGATTTGAAAATATTTAAGTCTAGTTAAAAAGTTATTTTTTTATGTTTAAGTCTCTAAATGTCGGTTTTTTCAATTTAATTGGCCATCCGTAAAAAATTCAGGATTTGGATACAATCAGGATTTTGGGAAATGAGTCTTCATGTGGTTTTTGGGTTTTATCCTCATAGCTTGAGTTTGAGTCCTTATCTTTTTTTGGGATGTTGGGAAAATGGTTTCTCATGTTTGGTCAAGTCAGTCTTCATCCTTTTAGTCCCAAGTCTTGTCAGAATCTGACATATTGGTGGAAAATTTGAACTTCAAAGAAACACTAAGTACTCTATTGCGGAGAATTGATGCTCGAGATAATAAAGAGACCTTGAATGGAAGAATAGTAAGGGGATTCACAAAATTATGAAGGGAAGGTTGGGACCCACCTAGTTCAAAATTATAAGTTGTTCTGAAGAAGGTAGAAGAAGACAAATCATCGGGATCCAATTGATAGATGATAAAATACCTACCACATCATCAAAATTATTTGGCCGAAAGGAAAACATATGAAGCTCAAAATTGATAGGAGAAAGGAGGGAGGAAGTGCAATTAAAAAACTTTTGAAGATATGTGATGAAATTCCTGCCTCGATGGAAATGAAGTGCCCTTATTATCTCCGCAGAATACACAACTATTAGAAAGATAGAGAATCGATATTACTAGTGTTGAGATGCCAATTTCAAAATTCAAAAATCTGGTTGCTTTAATTAAATTATTGTTTTTGTAAAGGAGATTGAGTTAAAATGCCATCACTAAAACACCCTAGCAACATAAATCCAATTAGAAAACTTCTGAAGATACAGTTGCTGACAAAGATAATGAGGGAAAAGCCATGTATCCTTTATTACAATATCTTTCTATTTTTAATATTCTCTTATGACATGTGTCATGTAACTGTTTCATTTTATTCTTCAAGAAAACTGTAGTGTAACGACCTGGGTATGCCAAAGGACTTTAAATATTTTCTTTGAACATTATGCAATGGATGAACAATATTTGGCCAGAATTCCCCCTATTGTTGTGACAACTGAGTGAGACTCAAATTTTGAGTCATGGTTGTTTCTCATTAAATTTTTTTTATTATCCTTTATTGTGGGATGGGTGTGTTAGGAATAGTCCCAAGAGATAACTGAGAGGGGGGGTGGGGGGTGGGGCGTGAATCAGTTATCTACAAGTTTTAATTATTTTCTCCAATTAACTACAGAATAACATTAAGCATAATTACAATAAGACAACACAAAATAGAACACCACAATTTTAGTTACGGGGAAACCAAAATAGGTAAAAACCCTGGTGGGAATTAGCACCCACAAAGAACTGCACTAGAGTATAATGATCCCTGTTAGAAGATCTTACAACCCTGTTAGGAGTTGATCTTTAAAATGCAATAAGTGCAATGACCTGGTTAAGGGTCGGACCCTGTTAGGAGTCTTTTACAAATAACCCTGTTAGGGGTGAGGACACAGTATCCAAGAGCACACTGCTAAAATGATGAAGGCTGCAACCTTCTGTAAAACAAATATACACTATATCTGATAATTAACTGTTTGAGTAGACCTACTATCTTGATCAGTTCCAGTGAATTGTATGCACTCTTTGCCTCTTTACATAGATCTTCAAATGATGAATGATTTAGCTTTACTGTCCCAAAACAACTAACATCCTGCTCTATTCTTTTCTTCTTTTATTTCTTCATTCACACTTGGTGATAAAAAATGAACTTCTATAAGTATCTTCTTCAAAAGATATGATCACGTCGGCTGTAGGAATCCCTTCAATACTTTTCTTGTCAGCTAAACTAAGCACACAACATAATTAGAACCACACAACTCAAAATGAATATACGCATCGCTTCACATAGTCGGATCCACCAAAATACTCAAACGTCACACTTCAGATGAAACACATTTAGCGCCTTTGGTTAATCATCTTGGAATCATAATTAGACATGAATCTGAACACACATATCCCAAAGATAGGCACAACTGAAGAATCAATAAAATTACTATGAGCTCTTAAAAACAATCCTTTGAAACTGTGGCTGGTAAAAAGATCAACATAACTCAACTGTAACTGAACTTCTGAATCTGCGTGTATGAACGTGGTATAATAACTATGTCTCCAACATAAAATCAACCGCGCAAGGCTCCAACATATCCATACTAAAAATTGAATACAGTACACTGCTGTATACTATATGTTGTCATCAATGACAAAGATACAATCAACTATTTGTACATGGGAAAATCTCCAACAATCTCCCCCTTGACATTGATGGCAACATATGATATGAAAAACACCATCAATCCAAAAGTGTCTTCTTTCTTTTTACAATCTTCTCAATATCCTTATCAAAAGTTCCTCTTAACTGTTGTATCTCTTTTTAATATGTTTTTATGATTGTATACTCCCCCAGAGTATGTGCTCCCCCTTAATATATACTCCCCCTTTGACATCAATGGAAAAGGATGCCAAATACAAATAAACAGAGGTACTACTCCAGAAGTAGAGTAGTCAACCACTCATCAGTCACCAAGGAATGATGCATTTGCTGTAAATTCTAATAAGACTCAGGAAAGGGAATTACTCCCAGCTTCTTCCTGAGATAATCAAAAGTATCTTTTGATAAAGGCTTCGTAAATATGTCTGCCAATTGTTCTTTGGTGCTCACATAATCCAACTTCACTTCTTTGTATGCAACTTTTTCTCTTAGAAAATGATATTTTATCTTTATGTGTTTTGTCTTTGCATGCATTACAGGGTTCTTTGACATATTGATTGTGCTAGTGTTGTCACAATGAATAAAAATAGGATAATCAATCTGAATTCCAAAGTGTTTAATCATCTTCTTGGTCCAAACAATTATGGAACAATTTAATGCTGCTGCTACATACTCAGCTTCTGCTGTTGACTGAGAAATACTGTTTTGCTTCTTGCTTGTCCAAGTAACCAATCTATCTCCAAGAAATACTGCTCCTCCTGAGGTACTCTTTTTGACATCAACACAACCTGCCCAATCTGCATCTGTGTACACATGAAGTTCTACATTTTCTAAATTAGGATACCATAAACCATATTCTATAGTTCCTTTTAAATATCTGAATATTATTTTTATTTCCATTAATTGATTTTATTTAGGTTCAGCTGTAAATCTCCCAACAATGGCAACTGCATTAGAAATATCTGGTCTAGATTGAGTGAGATATATGATTTTTCCAATCATAGACTTGTATAGTCTTTTGTCTACTGCTATGGAGTCATCATTTTTAGAAAGCTTGCTTCCTGTTATCATAAGAGTGCTTACTGGCTTGCAATCTTCCATCTTGAATGTCTTCAATATCTCCTTCACATATTTAGACTGATTTATGAATATACCTCTGTCTATTCGCTTTCCATTTAATCCCAAAAAGTATTTTATAGGACCAATCATGCTCATTTCAAATTCGCTCTACATCTCTTTGGCAAATTATGCATTAAGTTTGTCATTACCTCCAAAAATAATGTCATCAACAAAGATAGCAACACGTAATAGTCCTTCAGGTGTCTCTCTTATGAATAAGTTGCAAGCTTTTGCTCCCTTTTTGAATCCAATCTTTGTCAAGTAACCATCAAGTCTCTCATACCATGCTCTTGGGGCCTGTTTAAGTCCATAGAGGGCTTTCTTTAGTCTACATACCATGTCTGGTTTGTCTAATAGTTTAAATCCTTAAGGCTTCTCTATGTAGACTTCTTCCTTCAAGTCACCATTCAGAAATGCTGACTTGACATCCATCTGATATACTTTAAAGTTTTTGAATGTTGCATAAGCTAAAAAAAATTTAATAGCTTCCAGTCTTCTCACAGGGGAAAATGTACCAGAGTATTCAATTCCTTCTCTCTGCGCATATCCTTTACATACTAGTCTTGCTTTGTTTCTTATCACTGTACCATCTTCATTCATTTTGTTTTTATATATCCACTTAGTTCCAATCACATTTTTGTCACAAGGTCTAGGGACCAATTCCCATGTGTCATTCTTAGTTATCTGATCTAATTCTTCTTGCATGATTTTTTCCAATCTAAATCATTACACGCGTCTTCAACACTCAAGGGTTCAATTTGTGAAAGTAAACATACCTCTTCATCAATGGTTGAACCTTTTGCTCTAGATCTTGTTAAAAATTTTCTGCTCTTATCTCCAATGATATCTTCTTTTGAATGGTATCTAGATGTGTTTTTTTAACTTTTAGGTGTGACACTCTCATCTGTGATCTGTGATTCCTCTTCACTTGGTTCAGGGTTATTGCATGATACATCAATCCAGTCAAACATTTCTTCAAAAACTGTATCTTTATTGATAGGTCTAGGTTCATCTTCAATCACAGGTGCATATTCATAATATCTCTCTTGAATCATGAAATTCTCATCAATCTTCACATGTGCACTTTCAATGATTTTCTTCAACCTTAAATTAAAACATCTGTAAGCTTTTCTCTTAGTAGAGTAACCAAGAAAAATACCTTCATCACTTCTAGCATCAAACTTACCAACACCATCATCTCTCTTGATGTAGCACTTGCTTCCAAAGATTTTGAAGTATTTTACTATAGGTACATTACCAAACCAAAGTTCATAAGGTGTTTTGTCTACGCCTGGTCTTAGTTGAATTTTGTTGATAGTATAGACTGTTGTATTGACTGCATCTCTCCAATAGGTGTGTGCAACTTTTCCTTCAATCATGATAGTGTGCGTTGTGTCAAGTATTATCCTATTTCTTCTTTCTACAATTCCATTTTGTTGAGGGGTTCTGGGTGCACTTAGTTTTCTTTTGATCCCATGTTCTTCGTAGTACTCAAGAAACTTGTCAGAGGTGAATTCTCCTCCTCTATCAGATCTCAAACATTTTATCTTTAATCCAGACTCATTTTCAACTTTAGCTTTGAATATTTTGAATTTCTCAAAAGCTTCAGATTTATCTTTCAAGAATGCAACCCACATCATTCTGGAGAAATCATCAACAAAAAAAATGAAATACCTTTCACTATAGTATGATCTTGTTTGAGTAGGTCCACATAAGTTTGTATGCACTAGATCTAATTTGTTCCCTGTAGAGTTCTGTTTTCTTCTGAATGAGTTCCTCACATGCTTTCCCATCACACATTCCCTGTACATATTATCAATAGCTCTTGCAATACTAAGAAGGTCTCTTATTGCCTTTACGTTGCTTATCTTTACTATGTTGTCAAAATTGATATGACAAAGTCTTTTATGCCATAACCAACTGTCATCCACTTTTGCAAAAAAATAACTTACTTCGGAGTTAAGCTGGAAAAAATTACCTTTGGTCTTTGAACCTGATGCTATCATGTCTCCTTCTTTGTTATTAATGATGCACCTATTTTTTTTTGAATTCTAACTGATATCCTTTATCGAGAAACTGTCCAACACTTAGTAGGTTATGATGCAAACCATCAACATACAGAACATCATCTATCTTGTTCTTTCCATCTAAGGTGATAGATCCTCTACCTATGATAGGTTTGGGAGTGTTATCTCCAAATCTAACCATGCCACTTTTGTACTTATCTAGATGTACAAATCTATCTTTGTCTCCTGTCATGTGATGTGAACACCCAATGTCTATGATCTAGTTTGTTCTGATGTCTTCTTGTGAAACTAAAGCCAATTCTTGTGCTTTCTTTTCATCTTCAATTTCTATTTCATCAATCATTTTTTCAATATCTTTAATTGCAACGAATCCAATTTCATCCTCTCCTGAATCATCATCAGTCACACAATATTCAACATAATAGCATTCCTTAGTATATTTGGGCTTGTAATCTGATAAGAACTTCTTGACTCTTGTAGGACACTTGGATGCAAAATGGACAACTTTGTTGCATGAAAAACATTTGAATGGTAGTTGTCCTTCATATGTTCCTTTACCTTTCCTTTATTTATTAGCAATCATAGAAATGATTTCTTCTAGTTTTGTATCCACTTCTTCTTTCTCAATATTACTAGAGATGCTCAAGGATTTATTACCATGGACCGAGGCTTTAAAAGCTGTTTCAATTTTAGGTTCTGTCTTCAATCTTGATATCTCAAATGTTGAAATTTTGCTGATCAAGGTTTCTCTTTTGAAGTCTTTTGAAAATTGCATTGTTTCATCCAAGATGTTTATATTTCTTTCATAATCTATTGTTAATGTAGTCATCAGTTTGTCCATTATGTCTTCCTCTAAAATTTCTCCACCATTATTTCTGATTCCTGAAACTGCTTCATTAATCCTTTGATTGTAAGCTTTGATGTTTTCTTCAGGTAGAATTTCTAAATTATTGTATCTTTTCTTCCATGTCTTTCTACGTACATTCTTGGCTTGGATGTCTCCTTCAAACATGTCTTCTAGGTATTTCCACATTGAATATGCTTTATCTGCCTTCTTGATCTCAGAAAATTTACTGTCAGATAAGGCATTGATTAGGGCTTCTTTGGCAATTGCATTTTGGGTGAATACTTCCTTTTGTTTATTAGTAGAGTCTTCTTCTGCAAGATCATTCAAATTAGGAACATCAATTGCATGAGTAGCAACCTCATAGATCTCAAAACCAATGCACTGTAGATGTGTTATCATTTTGTTTTTCCAGTCAAGATAATTTTCTCCATCAAACTTAGGACTCTCTTTTCTGAAGTACGCCATATGATCTACCTTAAGATTTTAGGATTTCTCTCTAAGGCACTTGGCTCTAATACCAATTTTTAGGAATAGTCCCAAGAGATAACTGAGAGTGGGGGGGGGGGGGGGGTGAATCAGTTATCTACTCTTTTAATTCTTTTCTCCAATTAAGTACAAAATAACATTAAGCATAAATACAATAAGACAACACATAATAGAACACCACAATTTTGGTTCCGGGGAAACCAAAATAGGTAAAACCCCCAGTGGGAATTAGCACCCACAAAGAACTACACTAGAGTATAATGATCCCTATTAGAAGTTATTACAACCATGTTAGGAATTGATATTTACAATGCAATAAGTACAGTGACCTGGTTAAGGGTCGGACCCTGTTAGGAGTATTTTACAAATAACCCTGTTAGGGGTGAGGACACAGTGTCCAAGAGCACACTGCTAAAATGATGAAGGTTACAACCTTCTGTAAACAGATATACACTATATCTAATAATGAACTATTTGAGTAGACTTGTTGTCTTGATCAGTTCCAGTGAATTGTATGCACTCTTTGCCTCTTTACATAGATCTTCAACTGATGAATGATTTAGCTTTACTGTTCCAAAATAACTAACATCCCACTTTGTTCTTTTCTTCTTTTATTTCTTCATTCACACTTGGTGATCACAAATGAACTGCTATATGTATCTTCTTCAAAAGATATGATCACGTCGGCTATAGGAATCCCTTCAATACTTTTCTTGTCAGCTAAACTAAGCATGCAACATAATTAGAACCGCACAACTCAAAATGAATAGATGCATCCCTTCACATAGTCGGCTCCACCAAAATACTCAAATGTCACACTTCAGATGAAACACATTTAGCGCCTTTGGTTAATCATCTTGGACTCATAACTAAACATGAATCCAAACACGCATATCCCAAAGATAGGCACAACTGAAGAATCAATAAAATTACTGTCAACTCTTAAAAACATTCCTCTGAAACTGTGGCTGGTAAACAGATCAACATAACTCAACTGTAACTGAACTTCTGAACCTGCCAGTATGAACATGGTATAATAACTATGTCTCCAACATAAAAACAACCGCGCAAGGCTCCAACATATCCATACTGAAAATTGAATACAGTACACTACTATATACTATATGTTGTCATAAAAAACAAACATACATTCAACTATTTGCACATGGGGAAATCTCCAACAGGGTGAATATGGGATGATTCAATAAATTAGTAATTGATGTCAAACTGTGGTTTTTTAAAAAAATTTGTAATTATAAGGTGATCTGAGAGTCATTATTTATTTTTTCTTCTTTCATATTCATGTTATTTGACAGATTTATATCACTTGTGGGTACAGTGCACATGTAATCTTCATGGTCATGGAGGTGCATTTGTAGAATTAATTATGGTGATTTCATCGTGTTTTGGTTTTCATGGTCATAAGAATTGAGGCGCATCCGTGGAAATTAGTTACATTATTTTGATTGCATATTTGTTCATGAATGTCTCATACTAATGAAAATTCATTTGATGCCTCTTCTTCTCTCTAGTTAAGAGCACACCCAATCATTTATTGAGAACAATAAAGCATATTTATTGAATATCTATTTTAGGGAGTTGTACATGTAAAGTTCAGAGATAAAAATATTACCATTAGTTATAGTTGATTCAATTGTTTGTTGATAGAGAGGTCTTTGTCAAGGGTTTAAGTCAATATTATAAAAGGGCCAATCTATTAACCAATAGATTTTTGGCAACTCTATTGGGGAGAGAAACGAAGTGCTAGTGCTTTAGTTTTCATTCTCAAAATTTGAAAGTGCCTTCCCCAGATCAAAGGATGGTGACTCTATTTTAGTGAGAGATATTAGAAAATGATTCGAAGCCAGGACCAGTTAAAAACTTGGTCTAGAAAAAGACTTGTACCAACAATCAAAGAAATTATTTCCATAAAAGACCCCATAATTCAATATCTATGGAATGGTCTCAAAGTAAACATATCTGAAGCTGAAAGGAAATGTTTGCATCCATCTCTAGATCATTGATTCACTTTGATATGCAAAGATTTGCGTTTCAGATATTATGTTGTCAAATAATTTGAGTGGAAGAAGATGAAAAATGAAGAAAGGTTTTGTGATGAAAAGAACCTAGTTGAAGATTAAGAGTCGACATCTTATAATTTTTCAGTCTTGTGTGAACAAGATGTTTTGCAAGTTCTGCCTAAATGGAATGGTTTATCGACACTTGGGGTTCAAAACCAGCAACGAAAAATAAGTTTCTAGCATAATGAAGACGAGGAGGCTAAAACATTTTATACATGCATGCATGCATAATTTAAAGAGATCATTTTCTCCTCCCAATGAGGAATTACAAGACAAAGACAAAAAAAATTCACTCCAAGATGGTATTTAATGGACTCAAATTATGACTTTCATTGTGGGATTGTAAATTAAAATGGCGAAATCATTAATGTTGAAGTAGATACATTCACCTATAATGCTAACGACTCCCAAAGAGATACAAATGTGCCATTATTTGAATCTCCTGGATTAAAGAGTAAAGAAAAGGTCTTACATAAGGAAGAAATTTATACACAAAGGGACAATTCGATTGATGCTGGTCAAGGCATGGATGATTTATATTTTCAATCTTCATCTCTTTCCAATGATTTTTTTGGTTATTTGAGAAACCTGAAGAAGAATATTTTTCTGGGAAATTTGATCCTATGCTCATAAAATGTAGCACGCAAGATTTAGTAAATACAAATCTCAATACATTGCATGATTTAAAAAATGAAAGGTTTATTCTTGAGGAATCTAAAGTTGTCTCATTGGTCATTATAAAAACTGAAGCATCTTGTGTGAGTATGGAGAATCAAGTAGTTGATCAAATATGTGATGATGAAACTATTCAAGATGATTCCTCATGTACAAAAGATTCCCTCTATGTAGATGATTACAAATTTGAAAAACATATTAGTGAAGGCAAGGAAGAGGAGCCACAATAGAAATTTGACACTTGTGCTGGTGTTGTCATAAAAGAAGAAAATAGTAAAGACAACTTGTGCATGGGTGAGGTAAATGATGAATTGATCTTGAATCCTTTAATTTCTGAAAATAAAGACATGCATGCTTTCCATATCTTGCCTAGCTTTGATCAAGGAATGATGAAACATGAGTTATCATTTGGAGTACATGCATTTGATATAAATATTTCCTCAGCTAATTTTGGCCATCATCATAAACTATATAAAGGGTGTCCTATACAGGGCTTAATTCATCTTTCTAAAAGAGTCATGCAAAGTGACAAAAAATACATTATTTTTAGTCAACCTATGCAGTGTGACAAAGAAACATTATTTTTGCCTCCAAAAGGGTTTAATGGAAGACGGTTTTTTGGTTGTGAGATTGTGCAACATGGCTTATTCATTTCAAAAATCTTCCATCTAGTGTGCATATCAGCTTTTCCCCTGCAAGTGTCCCATGGGTATGCATTCCTATCTTGCAGTGGATCCTACTTTTCCCAGCATATCAATGGATTTTCATAATTTATTTGGGACTTCCTTGAGGTAAGGGGTTCATTTCCCTGTACATATTTGTAAATAAAATTTTGGCTTGCCCATTTTTGCGTGTTGCCCTATTCCCCATTACCCACTTACAAAGGAACTCCCTGTGCTCATGCTTCTTGACTCTGTTGGCCAACGGACTAGACATTGATCTTTACTCGAGATTCTGGAGTTCTGTTCTTTTTGCAAGAAAAAGTTGTCCCCAATCAGAGCCAGTTGTTGCCACATTTTATTTCCCATGTGTAAAATTGGATTTGAAAATCTTTAAGTCAGGTTAAAAATTCATTTTTTTAATGTTTAAGTCTCTAAGTGTTGGATTTTTCAAAAACTGGCCACCCCTCAAAAATTTGGGATTTGGATACAATCGGGATTTCAGGAAATGAGTCCTCATGTGGTTTTTGGGTTTTATCCTCATAGCTTAAGTTTAAGTCCTTATCTTTATTCAGGATGTCGTGAAGATGGTTTCTCATGTTTGGCCAAGTCAGTCTTCATCCTTTTGGTCCTAAGTCTTGTCAGAATCTGACATATTGGTGGAAAATTTAAACTTAAAAGAAGATCACTAAGTACTCTATTATGGAGAATTGATGCTCGGGATGCTAAAGTGACTGAGAATGGAAGCATAGTAAGGGAATTCACAAAATTCCAAAAGGGAAGGTTGGGACTCACCTAGTTTGAAATCATAATTTGTTCTGAAGAAGGTAGAAGAAGACAAATCATTGGGATCTGATTGGTAGATGCTAAAAGACCTACCACGTCATCAAAATTATTTGGTCAGAAGGAAAGCATATGAATCACAACATTCATTAAAGAAAGGAGTGAGGAAGTGCAATTCATGAAATTTTGAAGGTATGTGATGAAATTCCAACCTCGATGGAAATGAAGTGCTCTTATTATCTCCACAGAAGTCACCACTATTAGAAAGATAGATAATCAGGATTATTGGTGTTGAGATGCCAATTTCAGAATTCAAAAAGTTGGTTTCTTTAATTAACTTGTTGTTTTTGTAAAGGAGATTGAGTTAAAATACCATCACTACAACACTCCGACAACATAAATCCAGTCAGAAAACCTCTAAAGATATAGTTTTCGACAAAGATAATGAGGGAAAATCTACGTAGCCTTTATTAAAATGTCTTTCTATTTTCAATATTCTCTTATGACATGTCTCTTGCAACTGTTTCATTTTATTCTTCAAGAAAACTGTATTGTAACAACCTATGTATACCAAAGGACTTTAAATATTTTCTCTGAACAGTATGCAATGGATCAACAATCTTTGGCGATAATTCCCCCTATTGCTATGACAACTGAGTGAGAATTGAATTTTGAGTTATGGTTGTTTCTCATTAAATTTTTTTTATTATCCTTTACTATGGGATGACTGAATATGGGATGATTCAATAAATTAGTCATTGATGTCAAACTGTGTTTTTTTTAATCTGTGATTATAAGGTGGTCTGAGAGTCATTATTTATTGTTTTCTTCTTTTATATGCATGACGTTCGACAGATTTATATCACTTGTGGGTACACTACACATGTAATCTTCATGGTCTTGGAGGTGCATTTGCATAAATAATTATGGTGATTTCTCTGTATTTTGGTTTTCATGGTCATGAGAATTGAGGCACATTCATGGAAATTAGTTACATTATTTTGGTTGCATATTTGTTCATGAATGTATCATAGTGATGAACACTCATTTGAAGCCTCTTCTACTCTTTGTTTAAGAGCACACCCAATCATTTAGTGAAAATAATAAACATATTCATTGAATATATATTGAGGGAGTTGTACCTATAAAATTCAGAGATCAAACTGTTACCATTAGTTATAGTTTGTTCAACGGTTTGTTGATAGAGAGGCCTTTTTCAAGGGTTTGAGTCTATTATAAAAGGGCCAATCTGTTAACCAAAAGTTATCATTGATGGATGATTTTTTAGGATATAATTAAAATAAAATTACACTTGAAGACCAAGACAAAACATCTTTCACATGTTCATTGGGAACCTTTTGATGTAGTGTCATGCCATTTGGACTGAAGAATGCAGGAGTGACCTATCAAAGAGTTGTGACAATGATCTTTCATGATGTGATGAACAATTTCATGGATGACTGTGTGGATGATCTACTAGAGAAGAAATTTACAAGGGAAGAACATCTCAACATCTTAGACAAATTATTTCAAAGGTTAGAATAGTTCAAAGTGCGCCTGATTCTAGAGAATTGTGCCTTCAATATTACATTAGGAAAATTACTGGGATATATTGTTTAAGCTTGTGGGATACATGTTGAACTAATTGGAGCCAGAAAAGGCGTAATCCATAATGGAGACAGAGTCTCCTAAAAATATAAGACAATTGAGGTCTCTATAAGGGAGGCTACAATCTATCAGGAGGTTCATTTCACAATTAGAAGATAAATGTGGATCATTCACTCAACTATTACACAAAAATGTCCAATTCAAATGGGGTGAGAAGTGTGAAGAATATTTAAAAATGTTGAAGGAATATTTAATGAATCCACCTATTATAATACCACCCATACAAGGAAAAACACTCTTGTTATATATCTAAGCCACAAAAAGTCATTGGGGGCATTATTGGCACAACATGATTCAAAAGGAAAAGAGAGAGTTCAATATACTATATCAGTAAAAATTTGGTCAATTATGAGCTCAACTACACAACAATTGAACAAGCATGCCTTGCAACAATTATTTCATATCATAAATTGAGACATTACATGTTAGCACACCCCATCAAATTAATATCCAAGATATTTCTACTAAAGTACATTTTGATAAAAGTTTCCTTAATAGGAAGAATTGCAAAATGTATGATGCTACTAAGAAAATTTGACATTAAGTATGTGGATAGAAAGGCTATCAAGGGATAGGTGATTACAGACCAACTAGCTAAATCCCTAATGAAAGATGAAAAAACATTACACATCGAGTGTCCAAATGTAACTATTCTCTCATTTACACCAGCACCATGGAAATTGTATTTTGATGGATCCTATACTCAATATGGATCCAAAGCAGGTGTTTTATTTGTCACTCTGCAAGGATGCACTTTTCCAAATTTATACAAGTTGATATTTCCCTATACCAAAAACATAAAAGAATATGAGGCATTAGTAAGTCATTTGAAAATGGCTCTTGAATGGTAGATAACAAAACTCCATGTTTATGGGGACTCTCAGCTAGTCATCAATCATGGAATCCCAACTAGTCATCAATCAGATAAATGATGACTATAAGACAAAGGAAAATAAATATTTTCCATACAAGCAAACGCTAGATGAATTTAAGAAATAATTTGTTGAAATAACCTTTGAGAAATTCCCTATAATAGACAACAAGGCTGTTGATGTAATGACTACTCTTTCCTCTCTTCTACAAATTCTAGATCAACAAGCGTGTTATGAGTTCTTGGTGGAGGAATTGTTAAATCCCATACATGATAGTCTATAATCCCAAGTAATTTTTTAATTAGTGGGTCATGATTCATCTCTCTATAGATACATCTATACCTACTTAAGAGAGAATATCCTTTCGTCTAACTTGTCTCAAAACTAGAAATGAAACTTTATTTTCCAGTCCTCCCGATATACCTTAATTGTGAATACACTCTATCAAAAAGGTCTTTATGGAACTCTCCTCAGATGTCTCAAACACGAGGAATCCAAAAAATCCTTAAAGGAAATACATGAAGGTATCTATGGTATTCATTCAAGTGGCCTAACTTTAGCGAATAAACTCAACCAGATTGGATACTATTGGCCAAACATGAAGAAAGATTCCTTTCAATTTGTTAAGAAATGCCTAAAATATCAAGTCCATGGGAATCTCATACATGCACCAGCTAAATAACTTCATCCTTTCACAACACCGTGACCCTTTTTTAATGGGGACTTGATCTAGTGGGACAAAATTTCCCTCCATATTATAATAGACATAAGTTCATCATTACAACCACAAAATATTTCACCAAGTGGGTGGAGTCTATACCCTTAGTCACTGCAATAGGTAAACAACTTTCCATGTTCATCTTGAACTATATAATATTTAGATGTGACATTCCTTCATCCATTGTGATAGATAATGGAACATAGTTCAAGAACAAAGATGTAGATTAGATATGTGAAAAGCTTCACATCAAACAATACTTTTCTTCCATCTATTATCCATAAAGGAATGGACAAGAATAAGCCACTAATAATACTATCCTGAAGATACTAAAGAAAATAATGAATGATAGTGGTTGAGACTGGCACATACAACTCAATCCAATATTATGGGCCTATCATACCAACATCCTAACTCCAACATGAGCCACACCATACGCTCTGGTATATAGATCAGAGGTTGTTTTACCTATTGAGGTAGAAATCTCATCACTAAGGGTATCATTAAAAGGACTCATAATAGAAGAAGAATATAGGGTCTCAAGATTGTAAGAACTAGAATTGTTAGATAAACATTGATAACAAGCATTTGATCACCTCAAAGTATACCAAAAATGAATGTCTAATAGCTACAATCACAATGTAAAACATAAAACATTTCAAATAGGTGATCTAGTGTTGAGAGAAAACCCATGCAATCAACAACATCGAGAAAATGGGAAAGTTTGAGGAAAATTGGCTTGGCCTTTTCATCATCATATAAGTGTTTGGTTCTGGTGCATATCAGTTATCCACACCAGAAGGTGATCTTTTGACAGAGCCCATAAAAAAAATACATATGAAGCAGTTCTATGCTTGATACGAACAAATCAAATTTGTACATATCTAAAGATCTTGAAAAAATTAAAAAACAACATAAAATATCTTGAGAAAAATACAAAAAATCAAAAGTGAAAAATACAAAAAAATCAAAAGAAGAGAAAAGATAACCTTAATGAAAATTTGGCAACCAGGTGCCTTCATAACAAAAAAATCAAATATATAAACAAGTGCAATAAAAACAAGTAGAGAAAACTTGACAAATAGGCGCTACTTGTGATAGTTAACTTGAAATTGGCACTCTTACAAAATAACCAATTCCAGTAGCCTCTTATGAAAATATTTTGGATCAAGTGTTCTTCAATAATTAGGATACACAGTAGACATGGCTTCTAATAGTTCCTCCTAAGGGAATCAACTTAAAATCTATGATGAGACATCTTTTGCAATCTTTGGTAACTTTGTTTTCAGAGAACTCATAATATCATTAAAATATTGCAGTGTAAAAGGTCCATCTCTCATTCTAGTAGATTGCACGCTAGAAGACATGCCATAGTGGAACATTGGCATATGGTGTCCAAAAATAGGGATACATAACTCGTCATGATCATTAAACCGTAAAAATATATCAGCACGACCCAAATATATAATTTGATTCCATATACTAAATGCTTCATCACTAAATGGATACTCATTTAGATATTGATTATTGACATCCATGATAGTCATTCTACGAAACGTAGCATATTCTTGAATATACATAGTTCTCTCTTGGGCTTGTTTAACAAGTGAGTTTATTTTGTCCAACAAGCAAAGAATACGAGCCAAGCACAATAATGTCTCTACATTAGTTAACCTATGCAAAATCTTACTACAATGGACTACTGCTCATTGTTCATACATTAGTCCAACTAGGGATTTATATTCTAAGAAAAATAATTCCATAGGTCCACACAAGGAGATCTATCTGGTGTCAACATCCTTAAGTAGCTTGTTTCCATCGATCATTCTCTCAACAAATTTATGAAATTATGCAAAATGTTTGGGACTTTGACATAAGTATGCGTAGATCTCATGAACTAGTTCTTCAACTTTGGCTACCTGATCATACCTGTACATAATTTTAAATGCTAAATTAAGTTTGTGTGCCATGCAGTGAATGGGAACCATGTATGGTGCAATGCTCATTTGTAGCTTTGCACATAGACCATTCCTATGATCTCGCGTCACTAAATCTCTGTCTTCTCTTACACACACCAACTTTTTGGCAATTGTGTAGTCACCCATACCGACAATTTCATTTAGAGATTTCTTAACTAGTTCATACATATCTTGCGCTATGGAATTATCCATCTTAACAACACAGAGTAGATTAAGTTTGTGGACATGATTTTCTATAGTATATCCACGCATACACATCGAAAAGTATTTTCCACAATTGTAACTTCATCTAAAGATAATGCAATATAGTTTTAATCCTTTACCTTTTTTTGTAGATTAGTTATTTCCACTTCAGCAAGACAACTCGCCAAATCCCATCCACTGTTTAATGACCAATGAGTTATAGGATATCTTGGAACACACATAAATTTTAATAATCCAACAATATTAGAGTAGTCTATCATGAGATGACCTCATCTCAAAAGATTAAAAGAGTATCCAACTGAACAGTGTTGGACAAATATGTTTCATCCATCACCTTTTTATATTGTGCTTCAAATGAACCTAGATGCGTTTTATTTTTTTTCTTCTCTTTTTTTTTGATTCACATAAAATTCCTCTGCATACCTCACATTCTTACATTCTTCCTTTGTTTTCCCTCTAGCCACTAATTCTTCCTTTCTGTATATGATTTATTTCTTATACACTTTGCCGATATGCTTTTCTATTGTGTCCAATTTCAACTACTTTTTTTGTCCTTACCAAGTCCATCGATACAAATTGTACACTTGCATTCTACTCAAAGTTTGTCTGAGGTTAGATTTGGAACTTCAATAATGAATGGGTACTTTGAAGCCCAATTCATCAAAAATGACCTTGTCATATCCCACTTGCGACCTACTTTAGTTGTTTCTTTTCTTCTCCTCTTTCGTGCATTGACACCAACACCATCACCAACATTTACACCAACATTTACACCAACATCTACGACATTCTCAAAAATATCATCACTAACATTTACACCAACATCTGTGGAATTCTCAACAACAACATCAATGACATTTACACCAGCATTTGTGGTATTCTCAACAACAACATTGCCAGTAGCAACGACATTGATGTTGTCAACCAAGTTGATTGTTTTAGTCTGGCTACACTGGGTACCCATTGGATCTTTCTCTGTGATAGAGACATCTGTGTCAAATACTGAATTAGGCGTAGGTGCTGATGTTGTAGCTCCATCTGATGGACCTCCAAAGTATAAAATTATATTATTTCTACGTTTCGACGGCCTTCGTCCAACATTTCAAGAGTCCCGCTGCTCGACATCTCTCACTATCAGAAGCTGCAAGAATGAATGTGATACCTAAAAATATAGTAATAGATAAAAAGAGGGAAAATAAAATAGATAATCATAAATTATCTTATAATAATGCATGTCATGTGAGCAATAACAAAAAATAATGAAAAAAACTAAGCCCTAACAACTAAGCTACAAGAAAATTCTAAAATCAAAATGACATACACTAACAACTCAAAATGAAAAACACTAACATCAATCTTATATCCTTTGTTACTTATCGTTAAGTTTTCACAGTGACATGGTTCGTCAACAAGTCAGCGTCTAAAGAATTCCTGAACAACTTGTGTCGAGAGCCTCTGGAAGTGACCGATTTGAACAAGATGTAAACTGTAAACTCTCACTGTCTCATGTATTTATATCAAACAAACTTTGGCGAATTTCATGCCATTCTATAATTGTGAGATATAAATTTGGCGAATTAGGGCAGGATTGTGGTGGTGCAGTTTAAATTTTGAAGGCAAATATGGAACTGGCATTACCGTTCAATAGTAGTAGGGGTGAATTGGGTCTGGCCTAAAGAACAAAATAATTAATGCTTGTTGGCAATATGGCCTCTCAAAAAAAAAGTGTGTCGATATTGGCGAATGCATGTGTGTCCATTAGTGGTTTCTTTCATTCATCATCAAATCCTGGGAAAAATTACGACTAATAAATATTCAAACCATGTATGAGCTGGTGATGATTAAATGACTACATAGTATGGCCGTTGCATCCAAAAGGTGGTGAATAAACCACCCATAAGATAAATATTGCATAAAAAAGAGACGATCTGACCATTTCGCTTAATGATAGTATTCACCAATTTCCTGATGCATCCGACCCCCGCATTTCACCAATTGACAGATATTCACCACTAAAAAAAATTGTTCGTAAGTGAGCCTACATGGGATCGAACTTGTGAATCTTTCAGTCATGTTTGCAAAGTGTTGTTCTTGTGAAAATAACACTTCTATTTTTAAAATTTCTTAGCTAAATTGCCCCCTCTACATCAAAACTAAGATGTTTGAAAATTAATTGTGGACTTATTTGTGTTCCCAAAGTACTTAAACTTTTTGGTTGATATAATTCTATTTCCCTTTAAGTTTAAGTTTATTTTGGAGACATCCCCTATTTTGTGATATTGTTGAGTTGGAAATGTATATTTCTTTCATATATAATCTCTTCAAATTCATTCTTCTTTTTGAACTCTTGAAGAATATAGGCCATGTTATTTCCATAGATGGGATTAATTATATATAATTCTCTATTAATGAGATGTTTTAAGTGCCCACTTTTTCTTTCTTTTTCATCCAGACTTTAGACAAAAAAGTCACTCTAAGATTTTAGTATATTTAGGATTTAGTCACTTGGTTAGGAGCACTTCTTGTACTATGTGCACACTTTGTACAATAGCTCACCTCAAAAATCACCATCATCAACACTGTGATAAGAGTTGTTCTCGCAAAAAAAATCAATTTTCCTTCCATTCTTCGATAGAAACCAATTAAACTTAGAAGACTATTCTTAGTTCTCAAGATGGATGTCTCTAACAGAAAATGAGGCAACCATAATAATATTTATGCCTTTCCCACCTAGGTGCTATAAACTTGTTCCCTTATCTTTTTGGAATGTTAAAGAAAGGTTGGTGAATTACATCCACCCTCAAGGAAGATTTGCTACTAATCAACTCTCAAGGAAGAATTGCTACCCTTTAGATGATCTTGCTCTATTTGGTGTGTGATGGGATGTTCATAGTGATCTCTTATTATTACTTTGTATCTTGATAACATTTTAAAACTTTATAATGATTTGTAAATTTTTGAACCATACATACCTACCCTCAATCAACTTTTTTTAATTGCAAACTTTTCTAATAATTTTTTAAATTTTTATAATTCTGATAATATTTTAAACATGAGAACGCCAAAATTAGAGAGCAACCTCTCAATGATGGTGGCTGCTTCTTACGCCCGTGATTACTTGTATTAAGTTTTTCAGACCGAGTCAATTGAAAGCATTTCTTCATTGGAATAGATCTCTCTAGTACAGCCAGACAAGTATTATCAGCCTTGGTTGCCATAATTTGCTCTTTTAGCACTTTACCAAATGCTATTGAATGACTTAAATATAATTTAGTGATGATGAGATGGTATAGTGCGAGTATTCTATTATTCATACATTCTAAACATAATCATGTCTTCTTTACACAGTTAAAATGGGATTCCTAATTGTATTTCCAACATCATTTGAACATGTGGTAAAGCAGATACAAATTTTATGATGGCAATCTATGACTTATGGTTTTCAAGATTTAGGCAAGTAGAGAAGAATGGATTATGACATCTTTGTGCAATGCCCAACTCGCAAAAGACAAGTAGAATCTCTGTACACACACTTTTTCACCTCTCACATAATGGATAGACATTATTCAAAAAGCGTCAAATTTAGATGGCAATCTGCTACCCCACGCATCCTGTCGTTTTTCATAAAAAATATCTATAAAGGAAGAACAGTCAAATGTTCAGCATCATAGAAAAGCAGAAATGGGACTAAACAAAACCAAAAAATCTAAATTATAGCCTAAAATAGGCTTTGCAGTCTTCTCAATGGTGGCAGTGGAAAGCATACAAACGAAATTCCATGAATTCTTCCTACAAACATCCATATCAAGCTTATCAGCACATGTTCTTGTGTGGATGTTAATATGCAAATTGCAAATGAGTAAGATGGAGAATGAAAAGATAACCAGCGATTGCATTGAATTTTGGCTTACAGATATTTTTGTATAATTGGTTTCTATCGATGCAGTGATGATTAGAAAAGACCCTTAGTAGGTTCTCTGTATGTGGGTAGTTTTTCATCTTTCATATATAATATGCTTTGGTATAGATAACAATCTTCTATCGTCTATATTTTAATGGAGGATTTGCATACCAGTCAGTTTTTAACTCATTTTTTTTTAAAATGGAAAGCGATAGATTGGATGTCTCTTGTACAATTGAGGTATTGAAATTCAACTGCAATTCATGAACCTGCCGGTTGTCATTTTCAATGTTCTCTCATAAGATAATTCATTTCTTAATCACATAAGTTTCTCAAATGAGAAACATAATATTCAATCAATGTGGATGCGTTTTCACAAAGTCAATATGTCGTGAAATCTTATATTTAGATTTTTTTTAGAGTGAATATAATTTTATTTAGTGCATATTATAGTCTTAAATTGTATATTTAATTTTATTTTTATTTTTGGATGATGAATTATTAAATGTGATTTAATTTCTAAATTGAAATATAGATAGTTAAAATTAAAAATAATAATAAATCTAATTGTGCAATAGTGCATAGTTGTTTTTCTTTTGATTATACATGGTTAATCATTTTCTTCTTTCTATAATAGATTGTTGAAGTGACTTAATGTTTTTTATTAAAAAGCATACATTACAAAAAAAGAAAAGAAAAAAATTCATACATTACATAAACCATAATTCATACATCTACTTAATGCCATTTTTAATTTTCTATAAGTTGGCAACCCATTTCTTAATCACTTACTTTTCTTAAAAGAGAAATATCATAGTCACTAAATGTAGATGTGTTCTCATTTCCATCTCTAACAAAATGTCAATATACCATATGATCTATTCTAGTTAAGATGAAAGAATTATGTAAATTGTGGTTTAGTCATGTATTTAATAATATAATAGTTGTGTATTTAATTATGTAGTAGTGTTTGTTTTTTATTTTATATTTTAAATCACTTTCCCCTTTCTGATTTCATTGATATAGAATCTCTATTAATATCATACATAGTCAAATTCAAAAGGAATACATATCGAATTGTGCAATAGTGCATGATTGTTTTGATTTTGAGAGTATAATTTTAATCAGTCTCATCATTCATGATTCTACTAGATGTCATTTTTAATTTTCTCATTAGAAATACATGATATTTGTCGAATGTGGATGCATTGTCATTTTCATCTCTCACAAAGTCAATATACATACAATATACTAAGATGTAGTAGGGTTTTTTTGGCTGTGTTATCCTAGCCTCTTTTTTTTTGGCTTTTACTTATGACCATAATGCGATTTGTAAATGTATAGGTTTAGTCATAATAAGTCAGTCCTAGTCGTGTCTGTCAGAATTGTATTTGAGCAAGGAATGAAGGTTTTCTTTACTGGCTCTTTCCTCCTGGAGCTCTTGAACCAGATTACTATAAATAAATATATATAGCGGTTCACCACTTTTGCCAAAAAAAAGTCAATATACTATATGATGTGTTCTAGTTTAAGTAGAAATAATTGTGTAAATAATGTTTTAGTATATATCTAATAATAAAATATTTATATTTAATTCTATAATAGTTTATATTTAATTATATAATAGTGTATTGGTGTTTATTTTAAATTTTTATTTTCCTAGCTCTATGATAAATCATTAATTGTAATCTATAATCTCTATTAAAAATATATGTATCGTCAAAATAAAAAATAATAATATATCTAATTATTCAATAGAACATGATTGTTTTTTATTGTATGTTTTTAATCACTTTCCTCTTTTTTATTATAGATTATTGAATGTTATCTAAATTTTTTTTTGGTAAATTGATAAACCATTTCTAAATTACTTAAATTTCTCAAAAGAGAAACACAATAGTCACTCAATGTGGATGCATTCTCATTTTCATCTCCCACAAAGTCAGTATACCATATGATGTGTTGTGGTTAAAGTAGAGAGAATTTTGTTAAAAATGCTTTAGTCATGTAATCTAATAATATAACAATTTATATTTAATTATATAATATTATATATTTTAGTTTTAGTTTTATATTTTAAACTACTTTCCTCTTAATGATAATTAATCTTTTTTTTTTGTAAAAGTGGCGAGTGCCACTAAACGCAGATTTTTAGTAATATTAGAAGAGTATGTACATGCCCTAGTTTAGTTGAGAATATCGACACGAAAGCACCAAGAAGAAAACCCCCAGTTATAGCTCGAGAATCAAATACAAGACCTAAAAACCAAAAAACCACACTTACATTGGACCACGACCCATACAAATCAGTAACCCCTTATGATTTTGAAAGTGTACCCCAACCCATACAATGTGTACAGTATATGAAGATAGGAGTATCTTGAACCCCGTACCCACCAAAGAACCCCAAAAAAGGCTCAGAAGAAGTATAATAGCCAATCATGAAGCAGAGGAGGAGGTTCCATTCCGCCAGCCAGTCAAAGAAGTAGTAGGAACACCCAAAATATTTGAGTCAAGTGAAGGTAGGACCTAGACATAATCCTGTGTGATGAAAGTAATGCCACCATTCTGCATCACAAATCTAACAATAGAAAAAACATCTTGCACACAAGGTTTAGTCATAAATATATAAAAATCATAAATACCAGGGGAAGAATCCTTATTTCAATCTATGATCCTACAATAACCTTTAAAGCATATCCTTACCAAAATAAATCATTACCAGCAATCGAAAATCAACAGTTAGAAAGCGGGATACCAAATTAGTGAATAGAGCATCAAAAATCTTGTTCAGCCATTCTAGGACAACCAACGAATAATATGAAAAGAACAAATTGAGAGAAAAAACTTCGCAGTGCAGGGACAACTTGTGGAACAAAGAAAAATGATTTAGCAACTCACATGAGGTAAACAAATACCAATCCAATTAACAACGATTGCCCATGTAACCGAGAATAAGTAAGCCATGTTACAACCTTGACCACCGTTGTCACCAAAGATGTGTAACAGAAATAGTAATGCACCTGATACATAGAAGAAGTCACTCTTGGTTAGCAATATTAGGAATTACCCAATAACCGACTTTTCCAATTGTGTTACAACCTCAATCAATACTGACTTGAAAATATGTATAGAAAATGAGGCAATTTAACCCAAAAATTTCACATATAAAATGCCATGTTTTTTTAAGATATGATACTCACCCTCATCCTTACCAAGATTGTGTCAAGAGACAAGCTCTCAACTCAATATGATAACTATAGTGGTGTTAGGATTAAGTAATACTGAGGGGGCGGGGTGAATCAGTATTACAACACTTTAAATAAAACTTAAACCAATTCCAAATAAACCATAAGCATACTAAAATCAAAGGAACATAGATAAATAACACAAAACTCATAATACCATTATTTTTTTTTATGAAGCCCTTGCATTAAAGGGAAAACCCCGGTGGGGATGGTACCCACAAGCATGCACTAAAGTATAATATCCCTTTAAGGAGAATTAGCCATGTTAGGAGCTAAATATTACATAGTACAATTCCTTGTTAGAGGAATAACAACCATGTTAAAGGTATACAACACCCTGTTAGGGGCCAACTGAGCTTACAACTCTTACAAAAAAACTTATGTTACAACGTGTTCTCAATAATGAACAAAAACAAGCATCTCTAATGCTTAGATAGTTCCATTCATAGTTCTCCAATGTTATTTGTCATCCTCTACTCTTCTATTTGCATATACACATATACATTCACTCATCCATATTCTATATCTTCGCTTTATAAAAAGTCTTCATATATGTATATCTCTCTCAACATCAAGTCGGTTCTCTTAACAATGTCACATAGTCAGCTCTCAATAAAAATAAAATAGTGTAAGAGAAAATACAAAGTCGACACTCGTACATAACCAAAATATAGGTTATCCAAAATTATAATCCAACTTAGCTTTCTAGGAGTCCACACTATACTCCTTAAATCATTGCTACTATTCAACTGCTCTGCTACAATGTTCTGTACTTAGTCATTTTGAAGACTGTATCCCCAAAACATAACTTCATTCCAAGAGATCAATATACCAGATATGTTTCCATAAATGACAACCCATAAGTGTCTCATATCATACAAAACTCATCACTTTCTAACAATCTCTCTCTTTGGCATTGATGAAAACACTTAGCGAAAACTGATTGAGTGTCCCAACTCACTGTCCTCTTTTTTCTTTTCTTTCATATATATATATATATTTTTTATTATCATTTTCTACTAAATAATTTTTATTCTCTTCTCCCCCTTTGACAAAAATGACAAAGGTGCATCCAAAATTTACAAAATTGTAGGATTTCTATGTTTTCTCACTAGTTTGAGTACATCCTGGAAGGTGTCTTCCATGATCTTCACTTCAATGCACCATGAATCAATCAACAACTGACTAACATGAATTAGTCCATTGAGTGCATAAAATGATGTCTCTATGGCTTTTAATTCTGTAGGCATAGAATTTTTCAATGACTCTGCTGTCTTCTCCATATCAGATAAATGAACTTCAAGAGTGGATAGTTTAGGAGTGATTAAACTATTCAACAAACCAAATCTTGTCATGACTCTCCCTTTCTCAATATCCAATACATTCATTTTTCATTTTTTTTATATTCCTATCCATCTCTAATATATATTGTGAGGAGGTCTCACAATTGTCCATCATTCTATTCAGTGAAGCCCTTTCCTTTTCCAAAATGTCTTCAATGTTTTGAATATGTCTGATAGGATTTATACAATGGCAGTATAGTATCCTTCCATGTGTGACACAATTTCTTGCCTTAGTTGTAGCTTCTCTCAGAATGCCCAAGTACCATGAGATAGACTGGAAAACTTCCTCCAACTTCTTTTCTTGATAACTCTTCTCGGCCTTCTCTTCAACAATCTTCAATAAAGATTCATAGTGACTATCAAAATCATCTAGTGTCAACCTCAGATTATTTGCTTGATCCTTTCCTTGGAATACAATAGGTACATGGAAGAGTTTGTTCATTGTATTTACTACCCTAGTAATCACCTTAGATCTTTTATCTCCTTTCTTCTCAGATCTTTCCTTAGCTTTAGAGAATGCGATGAAGGATAGTCTCATCACATCTTCATCCATACTATCAACATCAATACTCAATGTTATGTCTGTACTTGCCAACAATAGATTAGTAGGTGTATTAGGTTCATGTTTTACCTCAGCTCTTGTCTCTTTCTCTTTTGCTATCTCTATCTCAATTCTCTGTTTACACTCAATATTTTTCTCTTCCTTCTTTTATTCTTCCTTTTTCTATTCTTCCTTCTCCTCTGAAATTGTATTGTCCATACTACCTACAAATGGGTCATTCTCATTAAGTGACGTGTCAAGGGTCACAGGCACACCAAAAACATAGAAATCTAGTTGCATTGTATCTTTTCTCATCTCAGCATTCACCAATTCCTATAGGTGTAGGTGTAGTTGTTTTAGGAAGTGGAGTCTTCTCATGAATATTTCTCATTAATATCTAATCTAACACTTTTTGAGTCTCCTGTAAGACTTCTTCATACTTTCTTCCCAAAATTTTCACCAACTAGCCTTATTCCTTAATAGTGGTTTCAGTGCATTAAGTATTCTTTCTCTTTCTTGTATAGAAACTACTGGTAGCATCTCATCAATCTTGATTCCTAATAACATCATCGTTAATGTGCTCAAATTCTTTCCTTACTTCTAGCCTACCATACAGCTCCTCAGGTACACTTCCCTCTAACTCTAGTAGATTCTTCTGGAAAACAAGTAAGTAATTTACCATAATATCTTCAATCTTAAGTTTATCTGATTCCTCATACCTATCATAGTACTTGTTTACTGAAACAAGCTTCCCTTTCTCAATAGCTCTCTTTTCAATCATTTTAAAGTCTGGTTTCTACACTTGTCTATCACTAGTGGTATTTTTTTCTACTTTCTTCTCTTCTTCTGCAATCCCCTGTTCCTTTGGAGGTGAATCCAGTTTAGTGGATCTAGTGCTTCTCCGAGGTACAATCTTAACTACCTCTTCTTGTGATGCCTTTAGTAGTGGTGAAGGGGTGGTAACATCAATAATTGTAGAAGGTGTTCTGGTTACCTGTTTAATCTCTGGAGGTGGAAGGGTTGTAGTAGTAGTACTTGCCAATCCAGAAGATATCTATGCTATCTTCTTCTTCACTTCTCTCAATTCTTCTTTATTCAAACCTGCCTTTGTTCCACATTCATCAAAAATGTTTTTTACTTTCCTTTTCCTCGTGCCTCTGGTCTTCTCTTCTCTAAATTTAGCTCACTTTTCCTCATAGGTGCCCCATCTCTCCTTAGATGTATCTATCTCAGATTCCAACACATGTTCAATTTGCATAGTTAGGACCTTAGAACTAACTTCATATCCCATAAGGTAACACCATTTCACCCTAGGTATAATTGCCTCAAAACATACACAGTCTTTCTCAACCATAAAAAAATTGAATCCTTATATTTTTCAATCAATTCTTTAGGAATTCTGATTCTTTCATTCGTTTGCCTCTGAATAATCTTCATCATGCCGAATAGTTCTCCATCAAACCATGTGCTATTCTATCTTTTGTAGCTCTCATAAATCTCAATAACAGTAGGTATCCCTTTTCTCCAACCACTTGGGTGCATGCCTGGAAACTTGTGCTCAATGTGAATATACATATGAATTAAGAGTGAGCCAAATAGAAATATTTTAGACTTGTCCTTCTTGATTAGTTTGACATTCTCCAAAAACTATTGTGCTAGAACCTCACATAGGTTATAAGTAGTGTTTTATTTCACCATTTTGTAGGCCATCATGATAACACTTGCAGATACTGAGTTAGTTCTACTGTTGTAATAGAATTTGTAACCAAGTATCATCACAATCAATCTGACATCCTGTAAGAATATATCATTAATTTTCATAGCTCTCCTGTCCCATTTTGAATGTGTTAGGGTTTTAACTCGTTGTTTTATGTTATTCTCAGCCACAGGGATAGCTCCAGTGTTGTCTATTGTAGTAATCTCATGAATCTATTGACTACATATCTTTATAGGTTTCTCTCCTATCCAGATGAACTGATCATGAACTCTGCTAAGTAAGATTTTAAACCATTCCTCCTCGCTGAATTCATAAAAATCCAATATATTCATGATACTCAGGTTGTCAATGTGTTTAAATTCATCCCTCATTTTTCCATTATCAATCATCTACTCCATTTCAATAGAAATTTCATCAACACCTAGTATATCACACTTGCAATGAACGTATGCCCTAATAGATCTTCTACATGCAAAATGCCATATGGTGTCTAGGAAAATGCTCCTTTAGGGTTGTCTTCATACGACTTGAATGAATGTTTCTTAAAATTGTATCTAGCTCGATCTACAACATCCTATATCAAAGGTGCATCCATAGCTTCTGTAGATGTAAATGATGTAAATACCTTTTACACGATCAATTCTGAGTTTCCACTTCAATTAATCACGCAAGGTAGTTTCTAGATAGTCTGAATCTCTCTGCTCTTTGATCTCCTTAGGTTGCTACTTGTCAAATGGTAAGGAAATAGATAACCATTAGGTTCTTTATACATTATTAAGTGTTAAAAACTCACATTACCCAATACTTTCCATTCTGTCATAAATATCGTGATCATAAAATATGCATCATCTTATGTTGCGCTCTTAGATATAAGTTCCATGATGTTGGCCAATATCATACCTAAGCTTGCTAGCTTAATCCACATAATCAAGGGCTGGATATATTCTGTTGTGCTCATCCAGTGCTCCTCTAAGGTCATCCTCATCCAATTAGATCAATTTTTCTTTGCTAGCATCAGACGAAGTGTCGAAGATCCAGTAGCATCTACAATAGCATCTAATGTCTCTTCCTAAACCAATACATCCATAGACTCTTTGACTCTCCATACTTTACCTCTGTTTTTATCTTCTGCTTTCTTGAAACAATTTTTAAAATCACTCTTGTATTCTGCCATACTCTTACCGATATTATTGTCATTCCTCTTTGTATCCATAAGAGGTGGTGCTCTTTAATTATTTACTCCATTATACCTGCAAAACTTTGCTATATGACCTAGATTTTTACATTTATAGCATATAGGAGGTTTACTGTGCTGATTAACTTTCAATTTAAAATTCCTTGAAATGTGTCCAAGGTTGTTGTATTTGTAACATGTGATATTAGCTGCTAATTCTCCTCTATTGTTGTCCTGTCTGTATCTAGTTTGATCAGGTTTCTTGCATTCTGCTTTCTTGTGCCCATATGCATTGCAATTAAATCAATAACGAGAAAAAGTTTTGAAAGGGATATTACCTCTACAATCTCTCTTCATGTGTCCAAACTTGTTGCATCCAAAACATCTACCTTTGAAAGGTCTGGTCTGGGTATGTGCAAGATCATGAGGGGCCAAACTATGCCCTTAAGTGGCAATGAAAAATCAGCAAATCAGGGTTAATCAATTTGACGTGAAAATTTGAACTAGCTATCAACCTAATACCAAAAAGTTGTAAGATTAGAATTTGTAGGAAATTGAATGTAGTTTCTAAACTACTAGGCCTTTTTTGAAAAAAGATTAATATAATTAGTGAAAAGTATAGATTTCAATGCAGTCTTACAAAAATTTCAGGAAAAAAATAAGAATTAGGTGTATGTCTGACCACCTTAATCATGATCAAATGATAATATTTTTTAATAATATTTTAGATATACATAGTAGACTCATGCCCGGATGTGATGCATATTTTTGTGTAATTTTATTCCAAAAAAAAATTAATTATGAATTTTCTGCTACAACGTTTTCAGAATAAAAAAACTCCCGTGTCTGACCACCTTAACTCATTGAAAAATTTACCAAATTCAAAAAAAAAAAAATTCCCTTATAGTAGGCGAAGCATAGAATGACACATTTTTTGAATTTCAAAAATGTTATACCGTCTGAAATTTATAGCTGTTTTTCAATCAGTATGTAAATCAACACTTTAGAGGTAACTCAGTCAGAAAATAACTAATAATTACTTACCGAATTCAAAATTTGACAACAATTATATCGATAGAAAATTGATAATCTCCTTAAAATACCCTTTTCATTTGTTCAATTTTGGGTGAAGAAAAAGTTGTCAGCTACATGGTCGAAGCCTGAAACTCAGAGAAACAGGGGAAAAACACATTTTTGGGACATTTGAAGAGTTGACCAGGTAGGTTTGGTGCACAAAGCAATACCGAGCCTACTCGGGTACCTAATTTTTTCGGGTACTCGATATTTTTGGGTACTCAAAAATCCCGTTAGAATTTTGAATTTTGAAGTTTCCCTCCCCTTTCTCCCTCTAAATTTGTTTTCAACCCCTTTCTCCCTCTCATTTTTTGATATTATATATTAGATATATAATATTAGACCCCTTTTGACACATTAGAACACTCAAATATATTTTAAGGGGTCATATGACCTCTTAGGACACACTTGAGTATTCTAATGTGTCAAAAGGGGCCATGATGACTTTCTAGGGGTCCTAGTGCATGATAAGGCGTACTAGGACCCCTAGGAAGTCACCATGA
>MU222428.1:102770-122069 GCA_018584345.1 Thuja plicata | reverse complement strand
ATAAACTACTAAATTAATGACTAAATTAACCAAATATACAACCAAATATATGACCAAATATATGACTAAATTAACGACTAAATTAATGACTAAATAATTAAATAAATGACTAAATTAATGACCAAATTAATGACTAAATTAATGACCAAATTAATGACTAAATTAATGACCAAATCAATGACCGAATTAATGACTAAATTAATGACCAAATAAACTACCAAATGACCAAATAAATGACTAAATATGTGACCAAATAAATGACTAAAATAGTTTAGTCATAAATTTGGTCACGAGATAAATGACCGACAATAAACTACCAGTGGTCACGTGACCAAATTTGGTCATTTATCTAAAATTTTTGGTAGTTTATTTGGTCATATATTGTTGTTTTTGTACTAGTGTATATGGATGATGTAATGCTTGTAACAACTTATTCCAAAATGTTGAAGATGCAATGTCTTCTAGGATCAATCAATTGATAGAGTTGGATGAGTTAGGAAGGAAAGCTTAGGCAATCAACCCAAGGAAAAAATAGTGAGTCAAAATATCTATTTGATAAAAAAACATGTGTGAAGAAATTAAAGGTCGGTGATATAGTATTGATTGGAATGTAAGGGTTGAAGACAAAATTAAACATTGAAAATTTGATACTTTCTGATTGGGGCCTTATGTTCTCATTAATAGTCATGAGGAAGTTTCTTATGTTTTTGGAGAACATGAATGAAGAATTTTAGGAGTTGTCAACATTGGTCTCACTGAGAGGGGGGTGTGAATCAAACCAAATAAAACTTAAACACTTAAAAATCAACTCATTGATTCACTCGGTAGCACTGAATACAATAATAACCAATTCACCAATAACTTAATAACTTAAACAACCATAGATCTCATAATATGCAAATCAATCATTCAAACTTAGTAAACACAGATTTAACTCAGTTGACGGTAGATTTAACGAGGAAACCCAATTTGGGAAAAACCTCTATGGAAATTGTGACCTACAATAAAAATGTACATTTTTGAAGTGTCCTCGGTTAAGAACTTATCTTGATAAAGATTACAAACACATTTGCTAAGTGTGACCATGTTAAGGGATTTCCCTCAAACTGGTTAAGGTCTTCACCCTGTTAGGAGTGGCCTTGCTAGAGAACTTTAAACACTCTTTTGAAATGTCATCTGCATCTAGGATTTACAAATAAGATTGTTAAATCCACTCAGTTAAGAGATTTTCTCTGTTACAAATGCTAGTAAGCAACAATTAAAATTTGATCTGTAAATATAGCAACCACCTTTTTCTTGTGTCAGATCCTTTATACTCACATGAATATTGGCATCACATACTCCATTTGTCTGTATTTCAGACTATAGATTCTGCTCTTTCTTCTTCTCTATTATGCTTGGTAACTCTTTTCTTCAGCTTCTTATGCTTCTTTAATTCAATTTGCCAGCATCATAAACTTTGTTAATTCCTCGTCATTTATATAGACATATTTTTTCCTCTTAATCTCCTTTCCTAGGTTTTCCATCATTTACGCTCAGTCGTTCGGTCATCTTCATAAATCTTAACTTAGTAGACCATTTCACTTTTACCAGGTAACCTGAAATTTTCTCGAAACTCACATAATCAGGTTTAACCACTTTATCTTCGCCTTAGATCTTCTCATTGAATTTTCTCACACGTAGATATTATAACAAACTTCCTTTAATTATTATCTCCATCTAGATCGTTACAAGCTTGTATTAAATTTGACCTTATCATCATTTACAATCAATATCCTGTGCTCGGTAATTTTCTTTGTAACTCAGTAACTAACTTTGTTCACTACTCGATGTTCAGTAAATAAAAATTGATTAACATAACTCTATGCCAACTGACTCAGTCTATCTCATAGAGTAACTCTTTTGAGTAATAACTTAACTCTTTGCAATTGTTAACTTAATCAATCAAGTATACTAACTTGATAACATCAAATATATAGTAGCAAATACCTATATCAACATCCCTTTGTCATTGTCTAATTTGTATTTGTCACCCATTTAACTTCTCCTTCGTATGATATGGTAACTTAATAAAAATCAGTAAATCAATTACTTGACATCAATGAAAATATAATAATTGATCTAACCATTTCCAAAAACATGTATACACATGATCACTTGGTCTTCATCATCTTCATTAGTTAATCAACAATCTCCCTCTTTGGCATTGATGGCAACACTGTAGTAGTACTATAGCAATTGATGACGGCAACTTTCAATACTATTTATCTCTGTCATTATTCCCTTTGAGTTGATATTTTTTTTCTGATCTTCCAATTGTTCATTGTTCTCCCTCTTGGATAAATCTTCTAATATTGTAGCATACATTCTCATTCTCCTTCATTATTAAAAGGTAACAATTCATTATCTCCCTCTTTCATCAATTTTATACTCTCCCTCTTTGACAACAATTCCAAAAATTCATACTCCTGAAAACTTGTTTTAGCAGTGGATTATACCTTACATGTACAAATACTCATTACATACAAAAATTTCTTCACAACTTCAAGAATCACCTAAAGTGTGTCATACTAACATCAATTCAAGAATAGATATTCTAATACATTACAAAATTGATGCAACATGCCTCATGCTACTTAGTGAATATTGGATAGGGGAAGAACCCCTAATTTACCTCTGAGATACTCAGAAGTATCCTTCGGTAGTGGATTTGTAAAGATATCAGCCAATTGTTCTTTTGAATTCACATATTACAATACCACATTCTTCTCTTGAACTTTTTCTCTCAAGTAGTGACACTTGATAGAAATGTTCTTGGTCTTTGAATGCATAGCCGGGTTCTTTGATATATTGATAGCACTTGTGTTATCACAAAACATTGTTATAGGATCTGAGATAATCTCTTGCATACCTTCAAGTAGTTGTTTGATCCAAATAATATTCACACAATTCATGGTAGTAGCAACATATTCTACCTCGATAGTAGACTGTAAAATGAAACTCTACTTCTTACTTAGCCATGAGACCAATCTTTCACCTAGAAAGAATGCGCCTCCACTAGTTCTTTTTTTGTCATCAATGTTTCCATCCCAATCTACATTAGTGTAGACTTGCATATCAAAATTACCTCCTTTCTCATACAATAAACCAAAATCTTCAGTTCATCTCAAATATCTAAAAATTCTCTTAACTACAGACATATTGGTTTCCTTCAGATTAGAAGAAAATCTTGCAACAATCCCAACAGTGTGTCCAGTATTAGGTCTGCTGTGAAAAACATACTACAATTTACCAATCATGGGTTGGTAAAGAGTATTATCCACCTGTTGTGTCTTGTCTTCTTTAGATAACTTACATCTTGTGACCATTGGTGTTGCAACAGGTTCGAAATCTTCCATACCAAAAGTTTTAAGGATTTCTTTGATATACTTAGCTAGTGTAATGTAGATCCCTTCTGAAACTTGTTGTATCTGTATTCCTAGAAATAACTTAATCTCTCCATTCGTAGACATTTCAAACTTACTTCTCATTTCATCATTAACAAATTTAGCAATTAAAACCTTGTTGTCACTGTCACACTTCAAGTAAACATTACTGTTATCACTTGTTCTTTGAAATCATATTTTGATTAGATAAGACTCAAATCTCTCATACCATGCTCGGGGTGCTTTCTTCAAACCATAAAGATATCTATGTAACTTACATACCTTGTTCTTATTTATTCTCTCAATGAATCCTTCAGGCTATTCAATTTAAACTTCTTCTTCTAGTATCCCATTCAAAAATGCAAACTTGACATCCATTTGATAAAATTTGAAACTTTTGTAAGCTGCATAAGCTAGAAGTATTCTAACTCCTTCCAATCTAGCAATAGGTGCAAAATTCTCACCATAATCTATGCTTTCTTCTTATGCATCACCTTTTCGAACCAATCTAGCTTTATTTACCATTTTCATTCATCTTTTTTATGAAAATCCATTTAGTACCAATAACATTTTTATCCATTGTCCTAGGTACTAAATTCCATGTATTGTTCTTTTCTATCTGTTCAAACTCTTATTTCATTGCTTTCATCTAATATTCATTATCTAGTGCATCTTTAACTTTGTTTGGCTCAATTGAAGATATCAAACATGTATTGTCTCTTACCTTGCTTCTAGTCATCACTCAAGCATCTTTATTTCCAATAATCTTACTCAGGGAGTGGTGCCTCCTCACATATTTCGCTAAAATAGGCTCGGTAGGTCTCGGTGCTTCATCCACATCGTTCGGTTGTAGAGCAATCTATTCAGGTTCCTCCTTAGTAGGTGCTCTCGATAAGGTGTCAGGAACATCAGGTTGTACATATACAAACTTATCATAGTCTTTAGGTTCCTTTTTGCTTTCTTCATTATTATTTTCAACAAACTCATCAATTCTCACATTTGCAGTTTCCATCATTTTGTTAGTAACTTTATTGAAACACTTATAGGCTTTACTCCTTGTATAATATCCTAAGAATATTCATTTATCCCCTTTAGAATCAAACTTTCCTTCTCTAGAATCTTTCAATATGTAACATCTGCTTCCAAAAACTTTAAAATAACTCACATTAGGTTTGTGATCATACCAGATTTCATAAGGTGTTCTGTTGGTACCTTTTTCATTTGTACTCGGTTCAATGTGTAAACAATTGTACTGACTGCTTCTCTCCAGAAGTTTTGTGAAATACCTTGCTCAATCACCAGTGTCCTAGCACAATTAACAAGAGATTTATTTCTTCTCTCAGCAATATCAATCTGTTGGGGTGTCCTCAGTGCTAACATCTATCTCTTAATTCCATTTTCATTATAGAACAATGTAAACTAATCAGATGTAAACTTACCTCCTCTATCTGATCTCAGACATTTTAGTTGTCTTCTAGTTTCTTTATCAACTCGGGCTTTATACCACTTAAACATTTGAAATGCATCATATTTTTCTTTTAAAAACATTACAGACATCATTCTATAATAATCAACCACAAGTAGAATAAAATATTTGTCTCCATAGTAACTTTGATTTCTCATGGGTCCACATAAATAAGTATGAACTAAATCCAAGATTCCTTGTGTAACATAAGTTTTTCTTGTAAAACTAGATTTAGTCATCTTACCCATTTGAAATTCTCTACACATAGCATTCTCAGGTTTCTCTAATCTCGGTAATCCTCTTACTGTATTGTTCTTACTCACTTTGATCAAGTTGTCAAAATTAACATGACAAATCCTTTTGTGCCATAGCCAGACATCCTCAAATTTAGCATAAAGGAAACTCTTCATAGAAGTACCAAGATAAAATAAATTACCTTTAGATTGTTCTCCAGTATCAATTAGATTTGCCTTCTTATAAAAAAATTTCACTCTTCCATGCTGAAATTCCATTCAGTGACCTGTGTTATTTAACTGTGCAACACTCAACAGATTATGATTTAAACCTTCAACCCAATAAACATCATCACATCTTGTGTTATTTAATATAATTATAGAACCTTTTCCTTTCACAGGGTATGGAGCATCATTACCAAATATAACATATCCTCCATCATGCTTTTCCAAGGAAATAAAATTAAGTGTGTCACCAATCATGTGATGTGAGCAATCACTATCTATAATCCATGTTTCATTCTTAATTACTTGTGATATTAGAGCTCTTGGTTCTTCTTCATCAGAATTGTCTTTAATAGAAACATAAATAACTTATTTTTCATCACCATCATCTGAATCATCATCACTTAAATCTTCATTAGCAATATGACAAGATTTCTTACCTTTGTTTCTGTAGTCTCTAAATCATTGAATGTGTTTTCTCTTTTGTCCTTATCTTTGTTATCATTCTTCTCCTCATTATATTTCTCACAGAAGTTAGATACAAAATGACCAATATTTTAATAGTGAAAATATTTCAAGGGTAATTTACCTTGGTATTTTCCTTTGCCTCTTTGTATCCTTCTAGCCAACAAAGCTTCAAACTCTCTCTCGTTCTCTTCATCTGCAACAAATAATTATTCCAAACCACTCTGACAGCTATAAGATCTCTCAGTATCACTGCTCAAATATCCATCACTAGGTTTAGAATCCTTAGGGATTCCTAGCTTCAAAGATGACTAAAATTCAGACTCTATCTTAGATGTAGTAGGTTAACTATTATCAAAATCATTAAAATCTTAAATGCAACCAGGTTACCAATAGTAGCATCAAGAGAAACATTCATCTGAGGAATGGATCTCAACTCTTGTATAGCAAATAATCGAATAGCATAACTTAGTAGCAGGGTTCTCAACAATTTTCTTGTAACATATTCCTATTTTATGGCTTCACCAGCTCCTCTGATAGAATTTACGATCTCCTTAAGTCTAGTGTGGTATTGTATTATGTTTTCTCCATTTTTCATTCTCATCGAATCAAATCTACCTCTGGGACTTTCTTATTTTTCTTTCTGAACATGTTGATCTCCACCATAGGTCAAAATAATTTTATCCCACATTTTTTTTTGAACTAGTACATCCATCAAGTTCATCATATTCCTGGTCGATAAGTGTATAAGCTATCTCAATCTTAACTTGTGTGTGTTATTGCTTCTATCTTTTCTCAATGATTGTCAAAGGTTCATTAGTTGATGCAACATATTCATTATCAAGAAAATGAAGTCCATATTCTCCTATACCACACACATGAAATCTCATTCTACTTTTCCATGTAGAGAAATGTTCCCTATTCAACTTTGGTGCTTTTCTCTAATACATATTTAGATGTTGACTCAAGTATTTTTAAACTTAACACTTCAGAGAACTAGTGCTCTAATACCAATTTTTGGTCCCACTAAGAGGGGGGCTCAATCAGACCAAATCAAACTTAAACACTTAAAATTCAACTCACTAATTCACTCGATAGCCCTGAATACCGTAATAATTGATTCACCAAATAACTTAATAACTTAAACAACCATACATCTCATAATATGAAAATCAGTCATTCAAACTTAGTAAACATAGATTTAACTCAGTTGACACCAAATTTAACGAGGAAACCCAATTTGGGAAAAACCTTTGTGAAAATTGTGACCTACAATAAAAATGTAACTTTCTGAAGTATACCCGGTTAATAACTTATCCTAATAAATATTACAAACACATTTTCTAAGTGTGATCCTATTAAGAGATTTCCCTCAGATCACTTAATATATTCACGCTATTAGGATTGTCCTTTCTAGAGGACTTTAAATACTCTTTTGTAATTTCACCTATGTCTAGTATTTACAAATTTAGGACTGTTAAATCCACTCAGTTAGGAGATTTTCTCTATTACAAATGCCAATAAGAAATAGTAAAAATTTGATCTATAAATATAGAAACTATCTTTTTCTTGTGTCAGGTCCTTTATGCTCACATGAATACTGGCATCACATACTCCATTTGTCTCTATTTAAGACATAGATTCTTCTCTTTATTCTTCTCTGTTTTGCTCGGTAACTTTGTTCTTTAGCTTCTTCTTCTTCTTCTTTAATTCAATTTACCAACATCATAAACTCTGCTAATTTCCCATCATTTACATAGACATACTTTTTCCTCTTAATCTCCTTGCTTAGGTTTTCCATCATTTTCTCTCAATCATTCGATCATCTTCTTCATAAATCTTAACTCGATAAACCGTTTCACTTTTACCTCGTAACTTGAACTTTTCTCAGAACTCACATAATTAGGTTTAACTGCTTGACCTTTTCCTTATATCTTCTCATTGAATTTTCTTTCTCATAGATCTTCTAACAAACTTTCTTTAATTCTTATCTCCATCTAGATCATCATATCCTTGTATTAAATTTGACCTTATCGCATTTACAATTAATATCATGTACTCATTAATTTTCTTTGAACCTCAGTAACTAAATTTGTTCACTGCTAGGTGCTCAGTGCTCGGTAACTGAAAACCAATTAACATAACTTTATATCGACTGACTCGGTCTAGCTCGGTAGAGTAACTCTTTTCAATCATAACTTAACTCTTTGCAATTTTTGACTTAATTAATCAAGTGTACCAACTTGATATCATCAAATATAAAGTAGAAAATAACTATATAAACATCACTTCATCATTGTATGATATTTATTTGTCAACCATTTAACTTCTCCTTCGTATGATATGGTAACTCAATAAAAATCAATAAATCAATTACTTGACATCAATGGCAAAATAATAATTGATCTAACCATTTCTACAAACATCTATACAAATTATCACTCAGTCTTCATTATCTCCATTAGCTAATCAATAGTCAATGCATGGACAACTTCTAAAACATTACTTCTTTTGAACTTTACCCTCTTTTTCATGCACACTAGTTTGGCTTTTCTTTATATATTTAAGTCATTACATAAATTAAATAAATATAATTAATATTGAATGACTACCCTTGTCTTCCCCTTGAAATTTAATTAAATTAATATAAAAAATTTGTTATCAAATTATCTAATAAAAATAGCATATCTCTTTATAAAAAATCAATGTCAAAATATCATTGAGAACTGTCTATTTCTAATTAGATTTGTTACTTAGGTGATTAGTCACCTAGATTAATATCTCTACATCCTTACAAAAAATTTTAAAAATTTTGTATAGAAATTTCTTAAAGTCACATCTAAATGTAATTAACATAACATTAAATGACTATTTGTCATCTTCTTAATTTTTTTAATTTTCAAATTTTCAAATAAATAAACTTTTATCCTGATTTAAGAAAAAATGCATTTTATTTCATAGTAACTTGAAGCTAATACATAAATAATAAATAATAATAATTATCATATCCTGAAAGTCAAAGCTTTACCCTTCACACTGTCTGAGCCCAACTGGTGGCTCAAGGTTGTAAGGAAAAATACTCTACATTTTCTCTAGTCTTAGGTAGCATCAAATTTTCCTTTATTTTGTTTGCAACTTCTAGCATAACTGATGCGGAGATAAATTTGACTATGTTATAGTATGTGTTTTGATGAAGATGGGTTGATCAGTTATGATGTTGTCATTGATGTCAACTTAGTGTTTATTGGCTGACAGTGTGCCTGTTATGCTGATGTATGTTCTAGAAGTTGAATCCAGAGTTGTGGTAAAAGTTGGTGTGTAAGATCGTAAAGAAAGACTAAGTGATGTCTCTAGATTTTGTATCTATCACCGCACAATTTTATCATATGTATGGTGTTATTTATGATCGATTGAAGTTGACTAGTCAATAGGAAGAGCAGGATAAAGCCAAGGAAGAATGAGTGGATGATTGTATCATTTCAATAGGTTTCAATTCAGGTGTTGTGGTTTAGGATATGTTATCTTGAATATGTTATGAGGTTGTTATTGTGACCGCATTATGGTTTGGTGATCAGAAGATCAAGTTTCAATGAAAATAAGAACATTCAGTTAAAAGTAAAAGAAGTTCTTAGAACAATCAGTCAAATCCTTAACTAGTGATGATGCATCATATTATGATAAGTGGTTATGTGTTCCAGAGATCGTAGTGACGTTGTAGATCGACGTGGGTTGATGAGTTGGCATTTCTATGAACATTATGATCAAATTTCTTGAAGTTGCGCAAGAACATTAGAGAATGTGTTGTGGTTTGACTTTTCTTTGTCAAATCAATGTGCGATGGATTTGAAGGCCGACCTGAGTTTGTTAGAAATTTTCTAGATTGGTATTAAGTTTTAGGGCGGAGAATTGAGCGGGAAAGATTGTAAAATGTTTTTGTAGGGCAGTTAATTGCCCTAATGAGCTTGTACTGTGTGTGTGTGTGTGTGTGTGTGTGTAAAATGATGAAATGTACAAGTGTAGATCATGGATGTAGTGGTTGCGATCGAGAGAAGAGAGAAGAGAGAAGATTGTCTACATGTGAAGAAGAGATTGAGCTTCAACTGGATCTGTCCTAGCAGTAGAGTGCTATTCTTTTAGATCACTTTCACTTTTTGATTCCTAAAATTTTCTACAAAAAAATCCCTTAACTAGGTAGACCCTAATAGTTCTGATTTGTAAATCGTTTAATCAGGTCACTCTTTGATTAGGGTTTGAAATCCCTTAACAGGGTTACTCTTAATAGGGTAAAGCTCCTAATAGCGCTAGAGATAAATCCCTTGACCAGGTGACTCCTAACAGGGTCTTACTCTTAACAAGGCACTTTGTAAACTCCTTATAGGGCTAAGCTCTTAAACAAACGTACTTCTGAAGAGTGCAAAATTATTTGTGGGTGTCATCCCAACACGTGGTTTTTCCCAGTTGGTTTTCCACAAGAAAAATATTGGTGTTATTGTGTTGCGTGGTTGTGATTGATTATCTTAATTGGTTTTCTTATTCATGAAATGAATGATTATTAATGCAAGTTGTTGAATGGTTTGTGAAAATTTTGAATTGTTAGATTAGTGATTCATCCCCCCCCCCCCTCTCAGTAATCTTGGATCTATTAATACTAACATCAACTTGAATGATTCTTATTTGTTTCTGGGTGTTGGATATACTAACTATGGTATTTTTCCTATGATAACAAAAATTTCTTGCAGGTTATGATATCTTATCCTAAAACATCTATACATATGAAGAGTCCTATTAGTGATATTTTACAAGCTCAAATATCATTCCCTCTTATAGTAAACAAGAAGATTCTTCCTATAATAATTTATTTCATTCTCTCTTAGTTTACATCCTTATAGTCGACATTCTAAATACATATTACATATTACTTCATCTTCCTAGCATGGTTCTTGTATAATTGAGTTTCAGTGTAAAAGAAAACAAAAACATCTGATAAAGACATGATACAGTCCTTTGGTTCATGTATGGTGTGCATTCCATGTTGATTGCTCTATGTTCAGTTGTTTTCATTGTGGACAAGGTATTTATCATTGTGGATATCATTCCATCAAATCAAATGGTGTAACACCATATCTGATTATTCATCCAAAGGGAAACAACACCATATTTGATCATTCATCCAAAGGGAAATATTGTTTTTGGTAGAGTAATATATATTTAATGTCCCAAAAGGGATCCTTGGATGTTTCTTTGTCTTTGAGAATATTTCTCTCAAACTAACAGTGCCTATCAATTGAAGGGTTTATGTGTGTATTTTTGAATAACTTACTCATTGCATTTGTCATCCTTTGTTCTCATTTAGTCTTGGATCCTATAGTGTACATACTTCGCAAAGGCATAAAGCTGAATAATGGCTAAAAAGAAAGAAAGACCAAACAAGAATTCCACTAACAAACTAAAGCAACACTATGAGGAGGATTAACCATAAGGAAAAAATTATCAATATATGATTAATAGAGAACACTAACAAAATAAATTGAGCTAGGGTTTTGTTGAAGAAGATAGAGTTTAGTTTTGATGTGTGAATGATCTATGGCCTTACAAATGCTGGGAGTCCCAAACAAAGATAGAAAAATATTATGTTTTGTAATTAAATATAATATAGAATGTTAAATAAAGGATACGGCCCTAGTGTTCTTAGAATGCAATCTATTTTTTAAAAATTATTTTTAATTCAAAAAGTAAAAGAGATAGAGAAAAATGGCCTTTACAAATTTACAAAAAGGGATTTACTTTCTAATATAGACTTCCCTTTTACTAGGAATGCTTGTTGAACATATTCATCTAGATTTTGTGTATTTAGTGTTCAAAGTTTAAACAACTTTATAGTATAGAAAATTACCTAATGACACCCATCAATATAAATGTGATTATGACAGCAACTGATTGGTGTTGCTTAAATATATTTTTAAATCTAATTATAATTTTTTTTGTACTATTTTAGCTCCTTATACGGACCTTTGAATTCTACCTTTGGAATTAAAGATTTAGAACCATTAGGGTCCATTTTGGTACTAGAATACCATATCCTGGATATGGTCAATTCAGGAAGATGTTGCATATTCAGGAAGATGCTTATCATCAAAATGAAATCTGGAATATGGACTAACCTATTTGGTTCACCCAAAAGATGAATGAGAAGATGCATAAGGAATTTTAATTCTTTATTTTTTAATTTCTTTAAATATGGTGTGCATATATGTGTGTGTGTATACACACATGTACACATGTGTATATATACATACATACATGTGTGTGTATATACACATGTATATATACATGTGTATATCTATACACACACATGTGTATATGTGTATACATGTGTGTATATAGACACATGTATACACATATACACACATACACACATGTGTGTATACACATACATATACGCATATTTGTGTACATATACACACATACACATGTTTGTTTATACACGCATACATATGTGTGTATACACACATGTGTGTATATACACATACAAGTGTGTATCTATGTATACACATGTGTATATATACACACATACACACATGTGTGTATACACATACATACATTTATGTATATATACACACATATACACATGTATGTATATATACACACATACATATGTGTATATACACACATATACATACACCATACATGTGTGTGTATATACAGACATATTCACATGTGTGTATACACACACACACACACATATGATATTCTCATTTTGGGGGCAAAATGAGAATTTTGGAATTCCAATTCCATTTTTTTCCAACGACCCAAACATGGAATTCGGCATTATCCAGAATTAGATAATGCCAATTCCTGTCATATTCCAGGAAACAAATGGGCCCTTATGTCTTAGCCTTGGAGTCTTGGTCATAGTAGCTTTCAATAGATTGAAAGAAACTAGTCACTCTGCCCGCCCCCCTTGAGTATATATTGATCAATTAGAAAATGAAAAATCTGAAATATGTATCAGATATAAGATCTACTTTCTACAATGATATCGTTCACACAAGTTAGTAGTAGAAAAACTTTTCTCAGATAAAATTACAACTTTATTCATAGTAGCAAATTAAAATGGACTGAAAATGAACTGATATCTTAAGAATTGTGATATTTTATTTAGTTCATTTTATTTTAAGTCATTCAATGCACTCATTCCAATCATATGAAAATCAAACAAGTAATTCAAATATGTCACTCAAATCTGCACATTATAACTTGTGATTGATAATGAATCTAGCTATTTCCCATCATTCTAGATCCATTTGCATGAACTAAGATGGTTGATATCAATATTCTTAAATTTTAGGGATTGGTCTAGGAGAAAGATCATCTCAAATCAACAAAAATCATTTAAGGTACTTTAGAACACCATCAAACTATCTAAGCATTTTGAATTAAAACGTAGAGAGAATTCTAAGACCTATCCTTGATGCAATGAGTGCTAAGTGTTCTATTCATTCTCGTGAGACATGAGTTCTTGTGAACCACTACTCATGAAACATGGGTCAGTGAGTTTGACTCAAAAACTACTTAGCTGAATTATGATAGCAATATCACAATTCTAAGACGATTAGATAAACTTAAAATTAAGATCAATTGGATAGATATGACAAGTTGACAATTAAGGATTAGCTCTAGACAATGTAGACTTATTCTTGCATAGAGTCGACATAAAATGTTGATTACCAACTTAATACTTACTTTGGTCATTCAACTAGGTACATACTTTCCATTTACATTGTCTCACATATTAGGTACTAAGTTACACAATATATAAATCAGCTGAACTTTATAATTAATTTAAATTATTTATACTAATTGTATTATATTAATTAGCTTAAGGAAATATCACAATATTGTATAATTTAAAAATTGAGAAGATCAATTTAGCAATAGAGATTAAAATTAAAATTTAAGAAAAATATACTTATTAAAATAATATTAACATATCTTCTTTTAAAAAAAGTAGTGTTTATGCTTTTTATTATTCTACTGTTTATTACTTTGATTTTTTATAACTTTAAGAAAGCTGAAATTGAAATTGAATGACACTTTATTGGTGACTAATATGAAAACAATTTGAATGAAGACCATGTAAACCAGCTTTTGTTGGTAAAAGCAACACTTCACAAATCTACTGATTTTGTGATAAAATTTATAAACCAAAAATTAAAATCGAAAACAACATGAAATAACTTAAAATATAATTCTTGGTTCCCTAATTTACCAATCTGGTAAACGTTCTTAAATTTCCTTCATTCATTTGTGCATTACAAAGTGATATCTGTCCACAGCTGTCGGCTTGCCTTTGAACGGTTTAACCCGAAACCTATGAAAGGAATCTCGTATCGTACAGCTGCTACATTAAAGATACTTCCTAATTGCATGCTTAGCAAGACCAGAATAAAGAGATGTATAAAAGAAGCAAAGTAATGGAGAAGTGATTCTTCAGCGCAACGAGTGCGTAGCAGCTTGGAATAATTATTACTGCTTTCATAACTTTGGAATATATGGTACCCACCTGGTCTGCTTTTTCTTACTTTTATTTTGTCAAAGCAATAGTAAGTTCGCTTTTCTCAATATATAATTATCACAGGGCCTATATTCTTTCGTCTTCGAACCCAAAGCGAAGGGAATGTGCTCTTTAAAACAACTGGGCATCGCATAATTGATGTGCACTCCATTCTCAGTTAAAGTATCACGAATAAACTTTACCATTGTGTTGCTCCACAAGCCTCCTTTGATTATATATTCTGAGAGTTGTGGGACTGTCATTCAACCAAATTTGATTTGCATTAGCATCCCATTCTACTCTCTGAATTCTCAGTCTGCTAAAATTGAATTTCATTAGCTTCCCATTATACTCACTAAATCCTGAGCCTGTAACAAATCAAAGATGGCAACTGGTCTTGCTCTTGCGTTTGCCAATGGTGTGATGAGAAAGCTTGGCGAGATGGCCTTCAATGAGGCATTGAATAAGCTATCTCTGCTTCGCAACTTCAAAAGTGACTTCAAATGGTTGGAGACGCAGCTCAGCCAGATCTGTTTTGCTCTGCAAGCTGCGGATCAGCTAAGTGGGCACACTGAGGGTGTGAAAAAGTGGCTGGCTCAAGTGAGGAATATTGCTTTTGATGCAGAAGATATAATTGATGAGTGTGCCGTTGAGCATTTGTATACTTCTATTCATTTGGTCTTTCGTTATAAGATGGGGAAGAGAATCAAAGGTCTCAAAGATAGGATTAGCTCTGCCATTGAAGAGGCACAGCGGCTCAAGCTTTTTCATGACGTAACCCATTTAAATCAGCCTTCGACAAGTACATCCACAAGAGGAGGAGGAGAGTTGAGAAGATGGCCGACTATCTTCGAGAGAGATTCACCAGCGGTGGCTATTGACTACAAGGTTGATGAAATTGTGAGATTGTTAGAGAATCCCTCTGTGGTAGTTGTTGCCGTCCTGGGAATGGGCGGGCTGGGGAAAACATTCCTTCTGCAGCATATCTTCGACAGAACAAAACATAGGTATGAGTGTTCTGCCTGGATTTCTGTTTCACAGACTTTTTCTCTTAGAAGTTTGCAATGTGATCTAGCCTCCCAAATCAGTTTGCAACTAGATAGTGGTGTAACCAATAGGCTAGCAGCCCAGTCCATACATGATAGATTAGAGGGTAAAAGATGTTTGATTGTTCTAGATGACATGTGGAGTAGTAGTGTAGAAGATAATTTGATATCAGGGCTTGGGCTTCCCACTGGGCGTAATAATAAGCAGTGTAAAATAGTGGTTACCACCAGAAATAAAGATGTTGCTGAGAATGTGAGTGCTCATATCTATGAGATGCAACATCTCTCAGATGGTGAAAGTTGGGATTTATTTTGTCAGTATACCTTCCCGAATCGTGAAGGAAATAGGCCGCCTGAGCAGCTGGAAAGGTTGGCTCATCAAATTGTAGGAGAATGTGGGAGGTTGCCACTGGCTGTAAAGACAGTTGGGGCGTCAATGGCCAAGTCTTCCCACACATCAGATTGGGAGTTAAAGTTGGGGCAGTTAAGAAAGATTGGAAAAGGAGAGGACTCCATCATGAGAATTTTAAAGCTGAGTTATGACTCTCTTCCTCCCAATTTGAAAGCTTGCTTTGCTTATTTTTCATTCTTTCCAGAGGACACGCATATTTCATTTTCTACTTTTAGAATTGAAAGAGCTATATACCAGGACTTTGTAATATATTTGTGGATAGCAGAAGGATGTATTCCCCAAGAGCAAGACAGAGACCAGTGGGATGTTGGGCTAAATTATTTGCGTCAACTTGAAAATTTATGTTTGCTGGAAGTAAATAGAGGATATGGTTGTTACACTGTACATGACTTGTTGGTTGATTTGGCTGTAAATATATGCAAAGAACATGGGTGTGAATTTGATCTTCCTTTGAAAGAAACAAGTTGCCGCAGGTTATTACTAGCTAGAAAGGATTTAGATAGTAGAGTAATTTTAGAAAGGCCTCTTCTTTCTCAGCGATTTCTCCGCACACTGTCATTATCTGAGAATCCTGGAATTACAAGTATTCCAGAAGAGTTGGTTGATCAGGCCAGAGTACTCCGGGTTATTGACTTGAGCCGCACTGCCATCTCCACCTTGCCAAAATGCGTTGGGAAGTTGAAACTTGTTAAGGTTTTGAATTTGTCTTACACACAGATCAGGGAGGTGCCAAAGTGTGTAAGAAGGCTAAAGAGTCTTCAGTTCCTTGATGTTTCCCATTGTAAAGTCCTAACACGTCTTCCTGATTGGATAGGGGAGCTCAAGTTTCTTTCCCATCTCAATGTAGAGTATTGCTCAGCTGAGCTTCGTAGCAATCATGTGCCCAAGGGAATATCACAGCTCTTGTCTCTGAGGACACTGAGATCAGATCTCTTTCCACTGTCTATTGAAGAGAATGAATTTCTAACTGTTAAAGATGTTGGGAATCTGATCAATCTCCAAGAAATAAGTTTCAGTTTAGAAGATGAAGGAGCTTTGGCAAGTGTCGAAGGTGGAATCCTTGAGAGTCTGGTGAACATGAGATATCTTGCAGTACAGAATGCAACTCGTGCAACAACTCTTCCAACATTTCCAGAGAAAATGAATGTTATGAAGGGTCTTCAACAACTTCATCTATCGTGTTTCTCTGTGCCCAGTTGGATATGTGGAATGGAAAATCTGACACTACTTTCCTTGAAGAGCTGCAGTGATTATCCATCACTTCAAAAGATGCCCAACTTGCAAACATTATTGTTGTACGAAGATTCGAAGTGCAGAGAATTACCAAAGGAGTTCGGAGAGAGTGGGGGATTTCCGAAGCTAGCAAAGCTGGAGATTTTAAACTTCGCTCTTTTGGAGGAGTTGCCGGTGTTGGAAGAAGAAGCCATGCAGTGTATGGAAGTACTAGTAATAAAGAATTGTCCGCAGGTGAAGAGAGTTGGAGAGGGATTGGAGCGGTTGAGGAGACTAAAGCAGATAGCGGTTTCTGATGCAAGTGGTGAGTTAGAGGAGAGGTTAAAGGAAGGTGGAGAAGACTGGAATAAAATCAAAGCTCAGAATTTCCGCATCCAAATTATCTTCTATTAGCAGCTTTGGTTCTAGAGAAGATTTTTCCCTTTAGTTGTAACATTGAAAGTATTGAGAATGTATTTAAATTGAAATAAATGTTTTGTATTTTTGGTTTAATTCAAATGAAGGTAAGTTTTGATTATAATTTAATTAGATGACTTCAATTAAAATGTAGTTTATTTTATTTTTATTTATTGTAGATATAATTTTAGGTGTGTATATTATAAAAAAAATATTGATTAATAATTTAATATATATTTATTACTAAAGAAAATTTGGTAATATAAAATAAGTATTTTTTTATTGACAACTATTTATTTGTAAAAATTCAAATGTTTGAGGAAAATAATTAGTAATTAAAATTAAAGCACAAAACTTATTCTATACAAGTTGTTTTATTTAGTTAATAGTTATTTTATTTTATTTATGAGTATATACATAAATACATAAATTTTTATTTTAGTCAAGAATTATTTTATTTTATCATAAGAAGTTTATTAATTTTAATCCTATTTTTGAAAATGTCATTATTTTAATTTAATTTATTTAATTTATAGTTTACTTGGGAGTTCTTTTATTGGTAAATAATGTCACTAATATGATCCCTCGCTCATTTAGAAGGTAGCCAAAAGCCATGGGAGTAGAAGGTATAATGCCTAGATAGTAGATTGGCTATGTCCACTTCGACATTCTCAAGGAAGGGAATGACCTTAGTGAGAGGCCTGCAAAAGGAGATGACATTCTAACAACCATATATAAGGAGCATTACTGACTTGATTTAAAAGAAAATATCCATAAGAAACATAATTTTAGATATCCTATTTTCTTGCACTTAAATCTACATAGGCATGTTGGAGAAAATAATATGTTTAATGTAAAGTGAGAAATTGATATTAGTTACACAATTAGTATAAGTGGTGGAATTTATATCTCTCAAAAAAATAAAAAGAATCTCCACCCTAAAAGCATTCAAAATCTACGTGTAACTTTATAAGGGATGTAGGACTAATCTCATAGCAAATCTAATAATAATTGGCCAAGATTAAATAACTTAAAGAAGTTGTGGACGAACTCAAAGCTTCTTGGGCTTTGGTACAAAACAAAAAAAGGGTGTTTGATGTTAATGTAAATGTGATTATTTCCAATCTACTTATTATCATGAACCTATTTACATGCTAGCGGTTAGGAGCAAGTTTTTGAATGGTTAGTCTTTTTAACCTGTGACCTTGCGAGTAACATGTTAGTGGTTAAACTTTTAGGTTGTCGCCAGCTTGCACGGTTATGTAAGGTTAAATATTTTCAGCTAGAGAATTAGTGAGAAGTTGCCACATATTCATCTAGGTGATTAAATATTGCTTGGTCGCTAGCTCACTGGATGAAAAAGAATATTCTTTTAAAGATGGAGAATTAGCAAGGAAAGGCAATGTGGAGGTTTTCAGATGTTATGATAAAATTTAAGTTTATTGGTTATCGCTAGCTCCCAGGTTCTCAAGACTATATGTTAAAAGGTTGGAGAGTTAGCGAGTCATTGTCACTTGTCTAGAATGATAAGTTTAACAGTTGTCTCTAGCTCGTGATTATTAGTGAAGGTAACATAAAAGCTTGGTGACTTGGTGAGTAACAGTTTGTGGTCACTTATCGTGAGGTCGCAGGAGTTTATGGCGGTCAGCAATAACTGTTAGAGAATTAACGAGTGATTGCCATGTGGAAGGTTTAATGCTGCTATAATTTTATTTGTATATATTATAAAAAATATATTGATTAATAATTTAATATATATTTATTACTAAAGAAAGTTTATCAATATAAAATAAGTATTTTTTAATTGAAAAATATTTATTTGTGAAAATTTAAATATTTGAGGAA
>MU222428.1:76985-100127 GCA_018584345.1 Thuja plicata | reverse complement strand
CTGGGGGTCAAAGAGGGACCTAAGGGGTCCTAGTACACCTTATCATGGTCGTAGGAACCCTAGAAAGTCCCCATGACCCCTTTCAACACATTGGAAAACTCAAGTGTGTCCCAAGAGGTCGTAGGACACCTTAGGACACACTTTAGTGTTCCAATGTGACCTTGGGGGTCAAAGAGGGTCCTAAGGGGTCCTAGTACACCTTATCACATGTTAGGACCCCTAGGAAGACCCCATGACCCCTTTTGAAACATTGGAACACTCAAGTGTGTCCCAAGAGGTTGTAGGACCCTTTGGGACACACTTGACTATTCCAATGTGTCCCAAGGGATCAAAGAGGGTCCTAACAGGTCCTAGTACACCTTATCACACGTTAGGACCCCCAATAAGTCCCCATGACCCCTTCGACACATTGAAACACTCAAGTGTGTCCCAAGAGGTCGTAGGACCCCTTGGGACATAGTTGAGTTTTCTAATATGTCGAAAGGGGTCATGGGCTCTTCTTAGGGATCCTAATGCATGAGAAGGTGTACTAGGACCCTCTTTGACCCCTGAGGACACATTGAAACACTCACATGTGTCCCAAAGGGTCCTATAACCTCTTGGGACACACTTGAGTGTTCCAATGATTTAAAAGGGGTCATGGAGTCTTCCTAGGGGTCCTAATGTGTGATAAGGTGTACTGGGACCCCTTAGGACCCTTTGTGACCCTCGGGGACACATTAGAACACTCAAGTGTATACCAGGGGGTCCTACGACCTCTTGGGACACACTTGAGTGTTCCAATGTGTTGAAACGGGTCATGGGGTCTTCCTCAGGGTCCAAACATGTGAGAAGGTTTACTAGGACCCTCTTTGATCCCCAGGGACACATTAGAATAGTCAAGTGTGTCCCAAGGGGTCCTACAGCCTCTTGGGACACACTTGAGTGCTCAAATGTGTCAAAAGGGGTCATGGGGACTTCCCATTACCACTTTTAAAACATTGGAACACTCAATTCTATTCCAATAGGTTGTAGGATACCTTGGGACACAATTGAGTGTGCCAATGTGTTCCTGGGGGTCAAAGAGGGACCTAAAGGGTCCTATTACACCTTATCAAGGTCGTAGGACCACAAGAAAGTCCCCATGACCCCTTTAGACACATTGGAACCCTCAAGTGTGTCCCAAGAGGTCGTAGGACCCCTTGGGACACACTTGAGTGTTCCAATGTGTCCCCGGGGGTCAAAGAGGGTCCTAAGGGGTCCTAGTACACTTTCTCATGCATTAGGACCCCTAGGATGACCCCATGACCCATTTTGAAACATTGGAACACTCAAGTGTGTCCCAAGAGGTCATAGGACCCCTTGAGAAACAATTGAGTATTCCAATGTGTTTGTGGGGGTCAAAGAGGAACCTAAGGGATCCTAGTATACCTTATCACAAGTTAGGACCCCCATGAAGTCCCCATGATCTGTTTTGACATATTGGAACACTCAAGTGTGTCCCAAGAGGTTGTAGGACCCCTTGGTACACAATTGAGTGTTCTAATGTGTCACTGGGGTCAAAGAGGGACCTAAGGGGTTATATATATTTTTTATAAGGATCTACTTCCTTATTATAGTTACATTTCTTTATCATGTGACATTTTTTCCTACAAATAATTGTTTGTTTTGATTTGAGATTCTCTCTTATGCAAGATGTGTGCATCCATGGTTGTAAACTATTCTTTATTTGTAAAACTATGTTCATCATGAGAAAATTTATTTACCTTGTCTTTAAAATTATGTCATCCTTCATCAAGAACCCCTTTTTCACCTAGCAATAGGGGGCTAAAAGGGTGCATTATTTTTCTCTTCCCCTCTTTGTCTTGAAGATGTTATCTTTGTTCAAAAAATCCTATTGAAGGTAGATGTCTTGTATCCAACATATCTTCCTGTCAAGCATCTCTTCCCACAAGAAGGGCATCCTTTCACATGATTATCTATTTTCTTAACTCACAAGAGTCATCCCTCTTTTCTAAGTTTATGACATACATTGTTATTTCAGGTATAGCTTATTGATGTTGGAAGTAGGTATCCTTTATTATATTTCCTTATGATTTCACCTATATTTCCATCATAAGGAGGGTGACATACATATGACCTCACTTGTATATCATATGAAACTTTTTTGTTTATTTGATCCCTAAGGAGACAATGCTTTCTTTAGGCCTAATCACTTTTTATGGATCCACATGGAGATAATTCTTTCCATAAGATTGATCCCTAATCCACCCCTATGCACAAAACATTTCCTAAACCACCCCTATGCGCAAAAAATTTTCTAAGCCACCCCCTATGTGCAAAACATTTTCTAAGCCTCCCTAGTGCGCAAAAAATTTGAAAGTTGTCTTCGTGCACAAATTTTTTAATGTAGAATTAACTAGCATAGTTCATAAATTTCTAGACCATCAATTCTCCTCTCTTTATCTTTGAGATGTGTGGAAGTATCATAACACAATTTTCTCTCTCTTTCTCTCTTCTCCTCTCTCTTTCTCTCTTCTCCTCCCATGGATCACCTAGCAAAACACAACTTACTAGCTTGTCGAATTCATGGTCTCTCTCTTCTTTCCATGATGTCATGGCTATGCTAGTGGGTTAGATCTTGGAGTTTGTACTATCTCTGGTGATTCCCTTTCCTTTTCTATGTGATCACTTATGCTCTTTCAATAGCTTTTTAGATATGATATTAGTGGATGAGACATTTCTGATTGATGTCTCTTTCACTGGTTGATTTGGAGTCATGTTTTTAATACTAACCCCTTTTGTGTGTTGTGTCTTTTTTTTTCTCATTTTTTTTTCTTAATTTTTTGGCCCTTGTGCATGGATGTTGTGTTGATATCCTTTGTTTGGGTGCTTATGTCCTTGAACTTAGTGTTATCTAATCTCTTTTTCAATTTTCCCATGATCATCTCTCTCTTTTATCAGTCTTGTTCTCATCTATCTCTTCTTTTACCGTGAGCATGAGCTTGTCTCATACTCCTGCTAAAGTGGGGATAAATGTATCGACCTATAAAGTAAGAACCTAATTTGTGCTATTTTTGGGAACATTTTGTGCCTAATTTAGTGTTTTTTCTATGGTAGGACCTTATATTGTAATTAAATGCATACCTAATTTGAGTATGGGTCCTACTCCTTCCTCAATATTTCTTTAACTCAAGGCTAGCCCTTGCTTCTAGGAAATGATTTTCTATTTTCCATCCAATCCCATAACTCATTTCGTCACCTAGAACCTATTTATTTATTTTCCACTTTTGGTATCTTCTCTAACCCTACAACAATCTGCATTTTCTCCCCCTGGTCCTTTTCACCTTCCCCAACATTCTCATAAAATTTGAGCTAATTTTTTTTAGGACAAGTCGACTTGCCAAATTATCCCTTGGACAAGTCGACTAACTGACTTGTCCATTAGGTTTTGGGCCAAAAATTTTCCCGGGGCCTGATGACAGGGTTTTCTTTGAGATTTAAATTTGTGGTCGACATTAATAAAATTTGAATCCCAAATGGAGGGATTAAAGTATAAAAGGACATTCTCTTCCATCATTTGGCATAACATAATCATCCATCTAAGTACAAGCAATAACATAAGAGATTATTCAGGTCTAAGCTATCAAGTCATCAACCAAGCATTCAAGAAAATAAGAGCCATCAAGCATTCACATCTTCATGTAATCAAGTTGTTTTCTTCCATAGATCTAGCTTCTTTCCCCCAATGGAGTCCAAGAAAAGGATTTTTATATCAAGGAAGGAGATCCACATTCATCCATCAAGATTTATTTTTCTCTCTCTTCTCCAATCAAACATTATGGTGAAGCTACAACATCTATTCCATGAGGTTTTTTCTTGCATGATTTCCTTTTGGGTTTTTGTGTTTAGTCAAAGCTATTTCATCAACATACTTGATCACATTTAAAGAATTAATTTGATCTACAAGGTATGATATACTTTATTATCTAGTTCTAGCCTCTGCTACATAACAACACACCCTTTATTTCATTCCATTTCAAGGTTGATTCCTAAACAAAGGTTTGACTAAGGCAAACCCCTTTCTTCGACCTTCTTCCCCCATTTTTTGTGTGCAAGAATAGATTGCAAAGATGAGATTTTGGATATGGGAAAAACAAGTGAACATACAGGTCCTAGGAGAGTTTCATTAGTTTTTTCTAGGAACAAGTTGGCTAGTCGACTTGTTCCCAAAAATTTAACTTGTTCAAAAAAGTTCAATAAGTGTCCCTACTCCTTTTCAATGAAAATTTCAAGACAAAAAGATTCAGGTCCCTACCTTTCAGATCTGAAGTTATAGCAGAATCTAAGATTCTGGTGATAGTCAAATTTAGAGTCAAAGTACCATCTTCTCCATCTTATTTTTAGGTGCACTTATTCTCCCTTCTTTTCCTTTGCACTTACTTTATCAAATCAAATTTCTATTAAGGAATATATGAAAACCTCATTGAGCATAGATCTTGCATTGGCACCCATCCTCCTTTTCATCGTGCTAATCAAATTCAATTTGTGGTGGTTTTGTATTCCAATATATGTAGGATTCTGGTTATAGTAGCTTCTATCTTACTTCTCTCATTTTCCCACTATATAGTATCTAATAATGTACTTGATGGATTAAACCAATAAGAAATATTAGTCATCAAATGGACTTGATTCCTAAAGAAAATTTTCCAAATAAGGCAGCCCATAGAATGATTCTAGCAAAGAGTGAAGAGTTGAATAGACAAGTGCAAGAATTATTGCGGAAGGGTTTGATTCGAGAGAGTCTGAGTCCATTTACTCTCTTCCAAGGCCTCTCTTTTAGACCTAATAGGGCTTCCACATAAACCATAATCCTAAAAATAGGACACCAAGTTCTCCACCCTCCAAATTCAGAACCACTCTACCAATAGGACCTTTAGTACTCATTGAACCTACAAGAGTAGATTCCTCTAAACTATGCCAATACACTTCCAATGCTTTGTAAGATTGAATTCATCTCATTTTGGGCCATTTGACACTATTCTTCAAGACTAGAATCAGTCATTCATCCAACCACCAATCGAGTTCCTAAAAACTAGGATAGGCCTTATGGCTTCTTGTAGCCCTATTCAAGCTCAAAAAATGGATTATCTCACAAACTTTGCAAAGAATCCCCAAACCTATTATTGTATCCAGATACCCATTATTGAGTTACAAATGATTTCTAGGGTTTGGGTTACCCAATTCTTTTTTACAACACCTTAAAACCCTTTAGGGAGTGTGTCCTTAAATGTAGGACTAATTGTCCATTCTGAGGCAAAAATTCTTAAAACCTTATGGACTCTATTCATTTGTCACCTCCACTACTTTGAGAGTCTTTTCACCTCTCATACACCATCCTCCAATCACTGGATTGCAAATTTTAATCCAACCCTGCATTCCACAACACACTGTTCTTCTTTTTTCCCTAGGCGGGCTATTGCCAAGCTCGCCTAGGGAAAGAGATCTAAATTCAACCATAGCATCTCTACAACTAAAACCAAAAGAAAATCTATCTACAATGACTCCCCTTACATTTCATCTAGGCCCATTTTACATGACATGGTAGGAAGAACCCTGAGGAGCCATTTTCCTATGTACAATCCAGAATGGACCAATGAACACAAAACAACAAAAAAATTTAATTACAACTATAAAATGGAATTATAGAGAAAAACCACTCCACAAAGAACAAGGAAACAACTTGTAGAAACTACTTACATTAATGGTTTTCACAATTCAATCCATCTGAAGTACTTTCAAGAAGAAAACATAGAAATTGTGACTGTACAGAATTTTGTCACTATTCAATTACTTCAAAATGAGATCATAAAACTTCCAACCCTTGGACAATTCCAAGGAAGTCCTTAAATAACCTTCCTCTGTCCATGGAAACTGTCTAAACTGATCAGCAACTAATTTTTGGCACAAAGAAACTTTTTTCCAAAAGTTGTCGAGCAACTTTCAAAAGTTGCAAATGTTGCTCGAGCAACTTTTATATCTTTTTGCATTTTTGCCTTGTCAAGTAGTACTTTGTGGACACAACTTAGATGCATATTTTGAAGGCACAAATGAGTTTAGACCTTTACAGAAAGCTTATACCTTCAGCTATTATCTCAACTTTATGTTTTCCTTATAATTTGAAGATTGGAAATGTTTGACATGTTGGTACTCTCAAATTTGGCACAAATTTGGAGTGACCGTTTTGAAATTTTCTATAAGGAAAAATGAGTACCCTGAAAAACTTTTGTGAGAAGGTTTAGTTGGAGTGCTTCTAAAAGATACCCTGATGATTTTCATGATATACCATTTGGGAAGAGGGTTCAGTACCTTTCATTTGACATATGCAGTGGGTTCCAGCTCCTAAATTTCAATTTTGGTATGTTTAGAGAGTAGTCATTTTGAGGTGGTTACATAAATCTGTATTTTTGCTAAGTGTCATTTTGTTGTCCCAAGCCTAGTTTACTTCTGAATATCTTGCACCCTGTTAGGTTTCATAAGTCACTAATTTGGGAATGTTTTACATGTATAATAGAGAGCTTATGTTTTAAAACCAAAGCCGTTTCATGTCTATTTGACGGGTTTTCAGTTTCCGCAAAGTTGGTTCTCTAGAACTGTCATGTTTCTCTGTTATGCCCAGATTTCCAAATAGCCTACTTTAAGGTCTTCCAAAATGTATCCATTTGAATATATTGCATAATTGAATGTTCTCCCATGTTGCAAACATGATGGAGTACTTACCTAAAGAGTTTCAGATTCACACTAATCCAGTTGATCACTTTTCCATGTTATTTCCAGATCCAGTTTCTGCATTTTCATTGTGTTAAAGTTTAGTCTTTTAAGTACGGACTTTGCAGATTAATGCCCATTAATCAATTGATCATCGAAGCAACTAAATTAAAGATTTATGTTCCATGTATGAGAATGAATCCATGTTTATAGATTCATATTTTGAAGGTTATTCTTGACGAGTTTATGAAATCAAAATCAAAGGTGTTTTGTGCGGATTGACAGTACAAAATAGAATCAAATTTACAGAATGGTCATTTTGCAAGAGTGATAACTTTTGGTCTAAATTTTGTTTTCAAGAAATGATTATGGGACCATTCTCTTTGTATTTTATTTTACTACCTGGATCGGTGGTTGATTCTCACGATGTGTTTTGATAACTTTGCAGAAGTGATTCTGAGGGTGGTTTGCATACATTTCTACAAGTGCATTTGCAGCTTTATGAAAAAGATCAACTAGGGAATTTAAAATGTTTTACTTTTGAAGGCATCCTGGAGGTTTGTTTTGAAAGGTGATTGTTGACATATTATTCTATGAGTTCATCAAATCCTAAGGATGAATATTTTCAAGTGGATCCTTCCCAAGCCAAAGAAGTTTAAATGAGAATTACTCATCCTTCGTTTTGCCATGCTAAATTTTTTATCCATGGAAGTGGAATATCAGGATTTAAAGATAATGATTTCATGAGAGCTAAGTGTTAAGCATCCAAAGTACTTTGTTTGATGTTAAGGGAAATAGAATAAGAGTACACCATAAGGCTCGTGAGGTTTCCTCCCTCCATATACATTGTAGTTGCAAATCAACTCACTCGAAGAGGTCTTTTCAAAGATTAATTCACCCACATAAGTATATGCATTAAAACATCAAAGGGAATCCATGCTCATTTTGGGAAAGAATTAAACATTTCATGCAAATGAGAAAATCCAAAGACATGCTGCGTAGACATATGAGGAGAGGCCAGTGCATACCAAAGACATTTTAAAAGTGTTTGAAGCAAATGCCATTGGATGACGTTAAAACCAAAGACTAAGAGGGTGCAAATTGGAGAACATTGAAGGAGACCAAGCATTGGAAGAGAGTGCTGCACATATTTGAGAAGAAGAAGCCACACATTGAATAAAGAAACAAAGTTTTAAAAGAAAACACAAATTTGTAGAAAGAAGAAAAACAATCATATTGCGGGGGGTATAACTTTTAATTCAACCGTTGGATCGAGATAAATTTTGGATATGTTTTTGAAAATCTAATTCTTCAAATTCTCACCGTAGTGATTTTCCAAATTTGCCCTTTTTTACGAGATACAGTCGTCTGTGTGCAGCACTATCTAGAGGTTAAATTTTTTTTTTTAAAAATACAAAGAGGCATATATCCCACATTGCCTGTGCATGGTCATTTTTTAGTATTTATATACTAAAAGGCATAGTATATGAAATAAGTAAAGATCCTAGAGGCTCTTAGAGGGCCCCTTGGTGCTGGAGGGTATAATGCATGGCGGGCCCCTTAATTTTGGACTAAAATGCATAAAAAGTAATCTTCAAGTCTCCAAGTCTCTAAACAAACTAAGGGTTAAGAAAATTCATTAGAGACTTGGAGAGTAGTCTCCAAGTCTCTAGATTTGACTGAGGTTAAGGAAATGATCAAGAGATCTAGAGACTACATTGTGCAGGTTGACCATGGTTAAAGTGTAGTTAAGGTGCAGTTAAGTAAAGATCATGAGACTTAGAGACTGAAAGCTAGTCTTCGAATCTCCCAACAAACTCATGGTTAGCAAAAAGATCATGAGACTTAGAGACTGAAAGCTAGTCTCCAAATCTCCCAACAAACTCATGGTTAGCAAAAAGATCATGAGACTTAGAGACTGAAGGCTAGTCTCCAAGTCTCCCAATAAACTCAAGGTTAAATAAAAGTCTCAGAGACTCATAGATTAAAGGCTAGTCTCCAAGTCTCCAAATAAAATTGTAGTCAAGGAAAAGTTTTAGAGATCTAGAGACTGCTTGGTCACCAAGTCTCCAGATGAGAAAGGGTTAGAAGTGAGTTAAAAGGCCAAGTTTAAAGCAGCGAATCAGCATATGACAAGTGTCAAAAACTGGTGAAATCTCGACATATTAAAGCAGAAAATGAAGATTTTCAAAGGCAAAAATGCATAGGAATTCAAAGTTAAAATAAATTTAAATGTCATAGTCTGTGCAAAAATCTGATTTGCAAGAGAATGAGACAAATTTTGAAAATATTAAAATATTATGCAAAGATTAGAGCATTGATTTTTTTAGTCTTATATATATTATTATTGCAAAACTTGAAAATCTGCATTCCTGAAGGGTTTTTCATCAGGCATTTGAAATCAAATTTATAGGAAAATGGTCAGATCTGGAAGATATCTTTCATGAATAAAATCAGATTTGGAGAGTATCTTCTCAAAAAAATGAAGATCAGATTTTAATGGGAATTAAATCAGATATTTTTTATGAATGAAATCAAATTTGGAAGATGTCACCTCAGGAAATAAAGATCATATTAAAATCAAACTTGCAGAAGATAAAAATAGACTTTGGGCAGAAAAATAGAGATAGATTTTGCAGATTTTGAAGGGGCAAGGTAAGATCAGATATTTTGAAGCCACTGATGGAGTTCAGATTTTTACTGAGAAAAGACAGACAAGTGCATATCATATTTGAAGAGAGACAGGTGTTAACTAAGCATGAGTTCTAGGGTTTCTCCTTCTTCTATATCTTTCTATCTTTTCTCAGTTGTAAGGGTTCCTTTCCTATGTTTTGTTAGGTTTTTTTCCTTGCAGATGTTCAAAACAGGTCCCTATTGGTCTAATGAATTTCTATTGCAAGTTATACTTTTATTTCTTTGTATATTCATGAAGGCTTAAGGTCTGGATGTGTTAAAGAAGAATTCATTAATGGAATACAGTGTAGTTTTCCCTCTTTCATATTATCTTGTCTCTTTGTATTCTCTTTTTTCTCTAGTGTGTTTCACTTGTAAGGCATTTGAAATACACCTGCTATAAGGTAGTGTGTCTAATTATTTATGAGTTCCTTTCAAGGAGAGGACTAAGTTTCATAGATAATTTTAGAGAGCAAAGCATTATGATAAGGATTTGATGCAGAAATATGGATATGATAGGATAGTTTGTAAGGCATTCTATCTCAACTGCGTGTAGTTTGTAAGGAACTCTACAGTATCTCCATTAGTTTATCTTTGCTAATTCATGTTTTCATTGACTCTTTTCCCAATGGATAAGGCACTAGTCTATGCAAGATTTGATATGTTATAAAGATCCATACACCAAACACATAATTGAAAAACCTTTTCCATTTCATGTTACTAGGAGTTAAGTTTTCTCTGGTTTTCAAATTCACTTTATGTAAGAAGAATATTGTATAAGATTAGAGGAAACATTGAGGTAGTTTTTACCTAAAGAGTCTGAAAAACTATTCCACAGTTCTATATTTGGAAGCTTGTAGTTGTCAGAAAGGATTCATATATATGTGCAGATAAGGCAATACCCACCTGAGTGATGTGGAGCTTGAAGAAGAAGGAGGTGATAATAGATATTCCCAGTGTTATCAAATACCTCATTAATTAGCCTTTCTCTTGCCTAAATAGGAGTTTGCATTCAAGTAGACAAATCTACTGTCATATTAAGGTTGTCACTGCAATAAAAAGAGCTAACATGACATTCATGAGTAATTTCAATTTCCTTTTTTAACTTTTATCAAAATTTAAAATGTTGTACATTCTTTTGTGCAAACTCTTGTAACGTAGCAATATACCTTTTGGTTATCTACTCTTTTCTATAGGTTACAACATTTGCCACTTTTAGACCTTTTTTTCTCACATTTGCAAACAACTCTAAGAATTTGCAAGTATGGGAAAGGAACAACAATTTTCTCAAAATCAACCACTTTGGACTTTTCACAATCTAGCCTCTATCCTGATTTGCAAAGATTTTATCTTCAAAATACTAAATTAAAACCCCAGAAAAGCTTATTGGTATTTTTAACATTTAACATTCATACATTTTTTATTACACCATAAATCTAATAGTATCATATTGTATCCAACACATTTTTCAAAAACCTGTGTGGATTTAACAATGTTCAACATGTAGTAAAGTTTATAACTTAATAGCCAATGCAGCCAACTTCTATGCGTTTTCTTCATGTTTAATAGGAGTTTGGCAAAGACAGTAGAAAAGAGGGAGACACTGTTGGAGAAGGACACAGAAAACTATTACTTTTGAAGGAGATTGATTTCAAGCCTTGCGTACTGAATTGGAAACATGTTGGACTGATTCTCAACAATCTTAGAAGGGTATTATATACTCCATAATCCTACTGAATTTTCTTGTGGAATGGATTGAACTATTAATATACTTTCAATATTTATTTGTATTTTATGACTACAATGTTTTCATGCACTCATGTAGTGCTTCGATAAATGCCCAATTTGACTTAGGGTAGTGTTTTACTGATGGCCCAAAGACAACCCTCAAAATACCTTAACGTTATATTTAAAAAAATGGAAACATAAGAACAGGATACTTGTAAATACAAAAAATAATGCCAAAGGAAATTTGCATACCTGTTATTTCTTTCCTTGCCGAATCAACTTGAAAACCTAATAGCACAAAAGCTTTATATTTTTTTTTTATTCACGTGTATACTGAAGTTTCCCAAATGTGAATACATTTTAAACTCAAAGTAGCATTGAATTAGAAATGCAATATACAGAATGAAAGAAATGAAATGTTGTGAATGTAACTTTAAATTTTGAATACCTGCAGTGGGGGAAGTCTATATCACTTTCTAAAAAGAGGATTCCAATTACACTTGGTACATCCTGAAATTAAGTTCAAGATGATGGAATTAGCAACATATACACCACAATAATAGTTGTAGTTCTAGATATATGTCAGACTTGTTGCAAATATTTAGATAGGTTTTCGTTTCCCACTTGCTGCCAGAGAATGGAAATTGTGCACCCACGTTTTTAATAGAAGCTTATGGTTTCATATTTCATTCCAGATTGCCGATCTTCTCTGCATGTAAAGAAACTAGTTTTACCACATCTGAAAGTAATGGTGTGACCATAAAAGGAAATGATAAAAACATGAACAATGGAAAAAAGGAAATGAAAGAAGTTGTAAACACTCTATTCAAGATGTCTACAAAGTGAGTATTTTGCATCACAATAAACAAACAATGGAAGGAAAATGAATACACACCTCCACTAATGTTATTTGCAGTTGGTATTCAATCCTTTGTGGCTCTACCTGATTGATTGTATGATGCTGATCCATAAGTGCTTTGAATTTGGCCAGAGACGTGCCAAATTTCTTCTCCATCCACCTCCTCTCATCGGTGATGTGCCGACCTTTTCCAGCTTTAGCCACCTTCGAGCTCCACTCTACCTAGCCCAAGGGCCCTTTCTCAGCCTTTTGCCCTTTGGAGCTTTATTTTTCTTATTTTCAATGCCTAGGCAGGGTCACATGAATGGTTGGGGGACTATTTTCCTAGAGCCTAAATGTGATTTGTGACCTTTTCTTCTTTTTGTTGGCTCCATATTGGATTTTTTACGAAGCATAACTTGGAAATCCAAAGTGATTTTTTCACAAAATAGATATCACTGGAAAGTGGGTTCCACCAATTCTATTCTATTGTAGATTATTTCAGCAGAATTTTTACAAAGCATAATTTGGACATCCAAAGTGAATTTTTCGTGCAAAATAGATATCTCTAGAAAGTGGGTTCCACAAATTACGTTCTAGAGTAGATTATTTCACTAGATTGTTTACGAAACATAACTTCGACATCCGAAGTAAAGTTTTTTGCAAAATAGATATCACTGGATAGTGGGTTCCACCAATTTTGTTCTAGTGTTGATTATTTCACCATATTTTTTTGTTTGATGACATTTATTGTAGTTCAAAGTGGACCTTTCTTTTTAGAGGCTTGAGCTCATAATGTTTTTTCATGATCTCTAATTTTTGTGATCCTTTCGCCATTGGAAAGTAATTGAGGAGATCTATAATTAGTCTATGTTGTTTTTCTATATTCAGTCTCACATATTATCTATTGAAGTTTTTTTCAATTTGAGGGATTTTCTTGATTACTTGGACATATTGTTGCTTAGAGAGATACTATTTGTAGGGAGGCTTCATTTTCAATATTGGAGTCTAGAATTGTACCTCATTATTTTCCCAGGGGTAAAGATTTTGATGAGGAACAAATCATTGACTCCTACCAGTCTCTAATTATAAGACTTAGACCAAAGACACCTATATTGCCTCTTTAAACCCTATCAAAGTTCAAATTATACCAGCCAATTTGTGGCAGGGACCAAACTAATGATCTCCCTTCAAAAAAGAGACAGAGCCTTCATGCACAAACCATAGAGCTAATCTCAAACCTTACTAATTGCACCTCATTGTTGCATCCCTATCTGTGAAAATCATATTCTTTGGAATCAATTGAGATATAACCTACTGTTGTCAAATTTGATGGTTCCCACCTCCACCTTGTTTATAAAATATTTTACATTCATTTCTTTTTCCTAGAGTAACCTTTTGTTTCCTTCATTTCTAATCTTCCATAAAATGATAGAGGGACAAGTAATCCAAAAGTTACCGAAGGATGCAGTATTTTTAATCTATAACAAAGAAATAAATAAATTGATAATTTCACTTAGGATGTTACAAGAGCAACCCAACTTGGCCCAAATCCAATACCAATATTCCTAAGAGAATGAGCATCCTACGATAAGATTTTCTTTGAAATTGCAATGAACACACTTTGAGGGACCATGAAAGCCCATCCTTTGAAAAATTTCATGTGTTAATATTTTATTCTGTAAAGAAGTCAAGCTAAAGGTTCCTTCTTTTGGAAGAAAAAATTTACTCTAGTAGAGATGGAGGAGGATGTTTGTGGGAGTTTATTCCTCTTTCTTTGAGAATATTAAATTTCCATCTTAGTAGTATATTAACGTATTTTGGATCCATATCAAATTAGATTATCCTCTCCATGTCTAACACAACATTTTCTTCAGTAAGAGAGACAAAGAGGAAACCAACATCCCAATTAGGAAGGCCTAGCAAGAGAAACCCTTCTATTTCTAACCAAGGGACTTATCCTTGTAAGAAAAAATAACATGGTATTTTACCAAGTCACCCCATACATGTTTTAGAATGTTGCGAACCTACTCCATGTCCAAAACAATATCTAGGATCATATACCAAGATGACAAATCTTCCCAAAGAGAGCCTTGATTCTATCATGGATGTCCTAGGACAAGTAATTTGTTACTATAGATTTATAATTTTGCATGAAATTCTATGTCCTAGAACCTGAAGGAAGATTGGAGGTTGTGAGGATACTTGATGGGCAGTCATCATTGAGATATTTATCCCTCAAAATATTTCCACATTTCCTTTGGGGCTCTTTGAACATTCACCAAATAAGTTTATCCCCGAGAACCTTGTTTTGGAGGTAAGATATCTTAATCCAATCCGGGCATCTAAATCCTTTGATTTACAAATCTTATCCTATGAAATGAGAGCAACCTTATCTTTCTCACTATTACCTTGCCAAAAGAATACCCTTATCCTCTAATTAAGTTTCTAACTAATACCAATTTAGGTAGAGCCAAAATACGATAATAGATATATGGGGACGTCCAAAATGACTAATTTCAACATAGTATTTGTACCTATCGAGGAGAGCCATCTACCATTTTAAAAGAAAAGTATCAATTCAATCCTTAGCTTAAGAGGGTTTCAAAGATTTGAGTTGTAGCATTTTAAACAACATCCCTATGCAATTTCTTTCTTAGCTAGGTCATATTTCTTTCTTTCCAGGGATTGGTCAAGAATATTTTTGTCAAAAAATTTCAAACAATCACTGAAAAGGTCACCAGAAAGGCTTAGGCTAAAAGTGGGTGGAAACAACAACAACAGAATTGAGTTAGCAATGGCCTAGAATAGCCCAAAAATGTCTACGAGGAGTACGGTGGTCTACCACAATCAATTAGGATTTACACAACTAATTAGGGTTTTCACCTCATTTTGATCATTTGCACTTGGATCCTTTAGGAGAGAAAAGAGGAGTGAAGAGCTAGGAGGTGAGGGAGCATGGGGTGGCAAGCAAGATTATAGGCATTCTAATAGTGATTCATCTATTCAATCACATGTGATAGTGAGCGAGGCCAAAAGACTACATGAAGCCGATAATGAGTTTTTTAGCTTCTCATTTTGCATTTTTTTGTTTGTATAAACAAGATAGATGTAGGATGACCATCAATATGTAGGAAGACTAAACCTGCACTTCTGAAGCCCGATGATGTGCTTGTGAAGTGAAACTGTGCATATGTATTTGGATCCCTAAACTTCTAAACTGCTAAACTTCTAAACTTCTGAAGCCCTATGATAGCTCATGTTGCACTTTTGTGCTAAACCTGTGCATATGATTGATATGTTAGGGAATGATAGGGGTGTATATCATTGATTGAACAATGAAACTAACCCTGGTTGATGGCTAATAAAGCTAATTAGGCTAGTTTATAGTTGGTATGATTGATTGAGCTAGTTTTTAGGTGATGACATAAATGCAAGCTAGTTGATAACCGATTGCATAGTTTAGGGATTGTTGATAGTTGATAGTTGATAACACTAATTAGGATTTATTTGTAGTAATTTGGGGTTGATTAGGGTAGTTTAGGGTTGATATGGAATAGTTTAGAGTATATTTGGATAGTTTAGGGTCAAGTCAAAATAGTTTAGGGTTGATCAAACTAGTTTAGGGTTAGGTTGAAATAGTTTAGGGTGATTTAGAGTTGCATAAGGATGGTCAAGATTGATTAGAGCTCATATTATTTTTTGATTGGTTACAAGTTGATGTACCTTAGTATTGATGTCGAGGGAGCACTTTCCTCTAATATCTCAAGAGATCTAATTTGTCATGGGTTGAGCAGGATACACTAGGGTCTGCTAGATTACAATACATTACATTCATGCCCAAGATTAGTGTCAACCTAGGTTTATTTTTTGTATTAGCAAAGATATGGCATAGTGATCATTGTGTTAGCATTATGATTTGTGTTGTTAGTGATGTCGACCTATGAAGTGGCATTAATGCCAATTTGTTAAGGATGGGAGGTTGTTGAGACTTTATAAATCTATGACACTAATTGAGGAAGAAGAATTGAATAAGCTCGCTAAGGTTGTAGAATTTCTTGATGAAGAAGATTTGAATAATTAATGAGGAAGTTAATGGGGTAAGTGCACCAAGATGGTGAACAAAAAGGGAGTATAAGTGGCAACTTTTTTTTCTGAAATCAAGTAAACCTAAACTTCAAAGAGAAATTCGAGGGTCATGCACTCAAAATTAGAAGATGTGTAAAGAATAAGAATTGTAGTACTCTAAATCTAGTTTCTAAACTATGAATTTTTTTAAAAATGGATAAGATTAAGATGGTCAAACTTGCCGCACAAACAAATTCCTATTTTTTTTAGAATAATCATAACATAGTTGTTTTTGTGCACTTTACAAAAGATATAGTTATATTTAATATTTTTCAAAACCCTTTGGTAGGATGATAGGTAAGAGTGAGATCTAGAAGTTGTGTATTGTTTCATAATTTTTTGTTAAATATTTTTTTATGATTTTTTGAAGTGACCGCATCCTCAAAATCTGGTACCTATTCGTGCACTGAGCATAACTTGCATCAAAACAATAAAAAATGTAAACTTTTTAAAAAAAAAAGTGTATAGAATCAAGTGAATAACAATAATATGTAATTTGTTTTTATTTTGGTCAAGTATGTCAAAATTTAATAAAATAATGGTATACATATGTCTGTGAGGATTGTCAAGCCAATGGTAAAGAAAATTAAATCTTACTATGCTAATGTTGTCCAAAAATAGAAAAATTTATATGGTTATAAAGATGAGAAGACATGTGAGATTATGGTTGTAATTTTAGAGATACCCACTTGATCATTTGTAAACCTAATGACGACGAAGTTAAGAAATCATCTTGGAAGATTAAAAAATGTGTAAAGGGACAAAAATGAGCTTGCAAACCTTAGGGTCATTTTCCAAGCCTTTTACCAAGCCATAATGTGTATAGATTCCTATGTGCTAAATAATCCCCACGGGTTATGCAAAAAAAAAAATACTATTCCAAATTCTACATACCCTGTGCGGGTTATATAGAACTAAAAGCATCATTTTTAGTTCTCCAAAACCAACACGGGTTATTGAGAAATAAAAATGTATGCTTGTAAACCTACCATACACAACACACATGTATATACTTATATATGTGTGTGTGTGTGTGTGTGTGTGTGTGTGTCTCCTTGTCCCCTATCTCGCTCTAGATCCTTATCATACTCTCTCTCTCTCTCTCTCTCTCTCTCTCTCTCTCTCTCTCNTCACTCTCTCTCTCTCTCTCTCTCTCTCTCTCTCTCTCTCTCTCTCTCTCTCTCTCTCTCTCTCAAACCGTTCATCATAGCCTTGAACCATCTACTCCATTAGCTCTGGTTGGCTGGTTAAACCAAAGGAACAAATTTTTTCGCCCACACAATCGCTCAAACATTATGAACCATGCCAGACTGAAGTGTCCCTAAGGTGCACTAAGCACCATTGGGAAGCAATCTTTCAAAGCCCATATCTCGAAGCTTGTAAGAGGTATCAAAAAACCGCTAGGTGCTACAGGACCAAGCTATCGAGGCCTACAATAACATATCTCAATTTTGGGAGATTCAAATTCATTTTAATTTGGAAATGCAATCTTATTTTATGTCAAAAATTGTAGCGTGGCTCAGTTGAAACGAGCAACACTATGTATCATTAAAACTGTTCATCATGGCCTCAAACCGTCTATGCCATTAGCTATGGCTAGTCAAGTAAACCCTAGGAACAAACTTGTTTAAACCATGTAGTCGCTCGAACATTGGCAACCACGCTTGACCAAAGTGTCCTAAGGTGCACTAAGCACCATTGGGAAGCGATCTTTCGAGGCCCATATCTCGGAGCTCGTGTGAGGTATCGACAAACCCTAAGGTACTACAAGACTATGCTATGGAGGTCTACAATTTAACCAATCTCAATTTTGGGAGATTCAAATTCATTTTAATTTGGAAATGCAATCTCAGTTTATGTCAAAACTTGTAGTGTGGCTCAATTGAAATGATGAACACTGTGTATCTTAAAACTATTCATCATGGCCCCAATGTTTGCACCATTAGCTTTGGTTGGCCGAGTAAACCCTAGGAACAACCTTTTTTTCACACGCAATTTCTTGAACATTGGGAACCATGCCAGACCGAAGTGTCCCTAAGGTGCACTAAGAATCATTGGGTGGAAAGATGTATATTAGTGTTCTATTTCATTTGTATTGGTTGGAGATCTTCAAGCAAACTTTTGCTTGTGTTAGGGAAGACACAAAACATGTATTTTTTTTTGTCTCAGTCCATAATTGACAATGAATTAGAGTTGTGGCAAGGGTATGAATGCCAAGTAGTAGCCTTGGAAGGGTGGTGAAGGTGTAGTGGAGTGTGGGGAGAACAATATAAATGTTCCAAATCATGGTGTGGGAGAAGAATATAAATGTTCCAAATGTCCTATTGTTTCTTATTTGTCACTATAAACAATGTTAAGATAACATAGTCCTATGTTGTTTCCTAGGGTGTATGGGGGTATTAATATTTGAATTTTGGCTATGGAAGAATGAGTTATTGATGTTCCCTTTAGTACCCTTGGGTTTTTGTGTCCCTAATTGGTACTGGGAGTTTGTCTACAAGTAACTAGGAGTCTTAATTGGGTAAGGACTTGTGGAAGTAATATTTCATGACTTGGTGTGATTCAAGGGTTGGAAGACATCAAGATGGATTTGGGAAAGATGAGTATGCCTAAGGTGATGTGTGTCAGTGGTTTTATGGGATTTGGGAGTAGGAGTGAGTCTTTGGGTTATTGAAGAAACTTAAAGGGCTAGTATCCTAGTGAGGGCTTGGGGGTTTGTTACCTATTGAATAGGTGAGTTGGGAGGAAGATCTCCCTAATAGGTTGAGATTGGTGGATGCTCAACAAGCTCAAGCCTCCATAGAATCAATCCATATGAAATAGTGACAAAATACAACTTTGAATTGTGACTATGATAGCAAAATTTGGATAGTTAGGTCCTAATGAAGTACAACCAATGTGAATAAGGTTCTATCTCTATTTTCTTTGGATTCCAAGGATTCTAAGCCACCATGAACACACACCATATGCAAGAAAGAGAGAACTACAAGAACAAGAGCTATACTAATTTTATCCCATGGTCACTGTGATTTTGATTTCACTAGTGATTGTGATTTCAGCAATGATCCACTCTCAGGAGTGACTTTTCAACTTCCTTTTTCAATATTTTTCCCTCTTTTCAACTTTTTACAAAAAACATTGCTTCACAACTTTTCCTACATTTTAGCAACTTTTACATCTTGATGCCTAAAGGCTTACAAATTGGTGGAATAATAAATGGTCAAAAGTGACCTTGAAATAATTATTAAGCTAAATCTAATCAAAATTCATCAAAAATCCATAATTGCCTATTTGAGGCTAATCATGACATACGCACAATGAACAATTTTGATCATATTTCAATTGCAAATAACTAAGTTTTGATGTACAAAGATATGCACACAACGAACAAATTGGATCGATTATCAACTTTCATATATATCAAAATGAACAGTAATTGTGTACATATATTAAAAAATAGCATAAATGTCAAGTCAATAATAGAGTTACAAAAATGTGGCATGTGTCATGTAAAGGTTGACATATACAATACAAATGTCAAATATATACATAAATTGGTCCTTCAATGACCGCAGCTAGAACTATATGTGTTTATTGATATCTATGACTATGGTGGATCATCAAAATTTAGCCTCTTCGAAGCAGTACGTGGCTTCACAAGGACAATTGAAATGTTGAATCATATATATTTTCTTAATATAACGTCAAAATAACTATTGGATTGCAAATTGTTTGCAATTGAAATGTTGATTACTTCATCTCTTTCTTCTGCACTTGGAAAAGGCTGAGGATCTGTGGGAAGTTCTGAAGGGGGTTGTAACAGGTAAAACAACATTAATACAAGTTAGCAACATATATGTAAAAAACTATATAACTAACAATGCATGGACTAAAAAACAAATGCATACCAGAGCCTTAGATGGATCCCCTATGCTCATAGGAGGAAAATTCACTGATAAATCTGTTACAATTATTTCCTATATGGTGAGTAATAAAATATATCATAGTCATATAAGAAGGAAGTAGGGTTTTAAAACAAACAAGAAAGAAATCCAAAAGGAGTTAACAAGAGAGTCTCAACTCCATTGTGCACTTAGGAAAAAGAAGCTAAGAAGACAAGCATACCTCTTCCCTCTGTTGTGCTGGAATCCATCTTTGACAAGTAGGACTTCTAACGAAATGGAATGGTAGAGAATCAGTGGGAAGTTTCAAAGGGAGCTATAATAGGTGAAAGATAATTAATACAAGTTGATAGCCCAAAGTTGATGAAAAACTCTAAAAAATTAAAAATGAGTGTACTTATATCTAAACGGATATGTTTAACATATATGGAAAAAATTCACACTGGAGCCTCGGATAGTTCTCCTATACTCTTAGGAGGCTTCATCGAATCTAAGGAAACTATTACCATTTCCTATTTGAAAAATGATAACATATGTTATAACTTCATAGAAGTATTTATATATTTCTAACAAGCAATAATGCAATCCAAAGTGAATATGAAGATGTTAACTCTTCCCTATCCTAAACCTCATCGACATCAGGTGCATTCATTAATTCCATAAATCTCATATTTTTGTACATAGAACAAATAAATTAGGTGCATTTATCAATATCTACATATACATGTTTAATCATAATACATTTCAACAAATGAATTGAAATTATACTAAATTACCTTAGATATTTTTTGGGTGTCCGGGAGGCTTTAATTCTCTGCCTCAGAGTGTTGGAGGATGGATTTCTCACACGAGATGTCCTCAAGGCAGGTGTGGTAGACTAACAGAAATAAAAATAACATAAGGGAAAAGAACATGTATAAAATTAAATCAAAGTAAAAAATATCCAAATCTAAATGGTACCGCAAAGATATCTAGGCCAAAGTCAATAGCCTCAAGCATGATATCATCAAGTTGGGATATCTCAGCCCTTGATAAGCCTGACAAAATACCAATTAATAATACATATATATATATATATATATATATATATATATACATATATATATATATATATATATTGAAAAAAGATATTTTGAAACCAACGTATTATTATATTTTTGACAAATTTACAAATCTTTACCTTGGGTGGTGAAACTACTCGTGACCTTGGAGGCAACTGAAAAGTACATGGTGTACTCCTACCACCTAGTGCTCCCTGCAATGCATATTATTTATATGTCATGTTAAATTATTCTAAAAAATATATATTTACTTTTATAAGATTTAGGTGATTAATTGATGACATGTTGAATAAAAATAAATAAACACACCTGTGTCTGATAGTGACATAAAAAGATACTCATCAGTTCATCGGTGAGGTCCATATCCTCTGGAGTGGAAGCATGGCATCTACTCCTACAACATGTACACTAATGGGATGGGGAACCATCCACATTCACATTAGTTTATACACCAGAAAATAAACTCTAGAAGATGACACACATATTCTCAATGGGCTGGCCCATGCCAAATGATGGAGGTGTTTTAGGTGCTAGTCTATCCTCTACTCCAACTAAGTGTGTTCCATGCCCAACAATGACATCAGTCAATGATGCAGATGTTTGAAGAGTTTGTAACTCCATAAACTCCTTCAGGGCTATTGGGACAGTGACATGAACCATGGGTTAGGAGCTACATGCCTCCTATGCTATGGGTCTACCACTCTACGGTTCCCATCTCTATCCTGTGCAGAGCCTCTCCCTCTACCCTGAACTACTAGATGTCAAAATAATTTGGCTTCAAGCCAAGGATAAACTCACAATAAAGCTTTCTCAAAAAATACAGTGGTACCTCCCAATTGTTACAAGGTGGTTAGTCAAAGACCATATACCACCTATCCCAAAAATTTGCTTCCATCCTAGTGTAAACACACCAATGTATAGGAAATTGACTAGTAGTAAGTAGGTTGTTACTAGCGCTAGGATTGGTGAAAAGAGTACATATGTCATCTTTATGTATGTCCCTTTTTTTCCCCTCATCATATGACAACCCATCTGCATAAAATGCATGACATCTATCCTTCCATGAACCCCATTTTGTGACCTCTCTAGATACCTCATTCACACTATGGCCATTATTTCTAGGGTTTTCGCGAGGGATGAGTGGTGCTCCTAATTAGAGGACCTCAACCTATTTACTAATATAGAAATTTGGGCATTGTTTTGTGTTAGGCGATTGATAAGATCATCTTGTGTGGTTTCTACACGATCTACCAGAGGACACATAGGGTTTAGGGGTGGTGGTGGTTGTTCAAGAGGAACATTTTGAGGATTTTGCGTAGGTGGAGCAGTGCCTTGAGGCTTTTCTTGTTGTTCATGTTCATTGTTTTTAGGGTTTGCTTCCTTTGGTTATTCACGAGGAGGTATTTGTTAATTTTTTTTTTTTTAGGGATTGTTTGAAGAATTTGATATCAAATTAATAAAAAAAACCTAAACAAATTTAAAACCCAGACTTCAATTAAAATGCAAACAAAAACTGTTGGAGTTGAGGAAAAATGAACCCTACAGCTCCCAAGAATCACCTGCAAGAAAACTTGTCACAAAGAGAGAAGCAAAAGCTATGGAGGCAAAAAATAACAGATCTATGAAAGAGGAAACATATTGTGCAAACAATGGAGAAAAAAAAACTCAATAAAATTGCATCCTCAATACATTAATTATTAACAAAGAGGGAAGTCTTATAAAAGGATTCTAGAAACCCTAAAGGGGTAAAATCTACGTTGCATATTTTAATATTTTCATTAAATTCTTTACAAAAATATATAAATATAATAGATTAATAGAAATGTATATAAATATGAATTATCCATCTAAAAGAGTTCCAAACCTCTTAAAATTTCATTATTATACTTTTTATATTTTTATATTTTCATTAAACTCTTTACAAAAGTAAAAAAGTTTTTTAAACTTACCCAATAATAATAATAATAATAATAATAATAATAATAATAATAATAATAATAATAATAATAATAATAATAATAATAATAATAATACTAATAATAATAATAATAATAATAATAATAAT
>MU222428.1:0-11344 GCA_018584345.1 Thuja plicata | reverse complement strand
TGTTTATTCAGACTTTATATGACAACTTTATCTATATCTATATATATTGCACACTAATATATACTGATATATATAAAGCTTCAAACATGTGTTTATACATACTCTCTCCTAAATATATATACATGTTTGCACACACACACACACACACACATATATAGACATCCAAACTAGGTTAATGTTATTTCAATTAGCTAAGATGCAGAGTGTTTGGCAATTCTGTATCCATCAAGGTTAGTTGGATATCAGATTTAATATTGAGTAAAGGATTTAGGATTTGTTACTACTTAATAGTATATTCTACTAACATTGGCAGAAATTGGTATTAAATTAGAATGGATACCCTATCCACAACTTGTCTTATATAACTTGGAGAGGTATATTTTCCTTTTTTCACTATACTTATTATTCTTTTTCCTAATATTAATCAATAGATTTTTAAGCTAAGATGTAAATTTTGTTACCTCGATATTGGCTAATCTATGGTAGTGGAGGTTTGGTGTCTGATATGAATCTTCTGGATGCGCAAGTATTATTCTCAACAAAGAAAGAGGATGAATCAGTCCTTATCTATTCGTCCTAATGTATAGCTATTAGATCATGTTTCTTAAAGAAAGCAAATCTTGAGAACACTCAGGACATGGGTATGCCCATGAAGAAATGTACAATTCTTGATATTTATCAAGCCACGGGTATGCCTACGGAAAGAATGTATTTAACAAATCTAGTCAATAGACGAGTCGTGGGTATGCCCACGTAAATTTTGTATAAGGACAGGACCTGTGGTTCCAGGCAAGGCTGGAGGTTTTCTCAACCCCGCTCTTTCCTACCAGCGCCTGCAGCGAGCAGGGTCACAATGTAAAATAATAATTTATATTAATTAAATTTTTTTAGGGCTTTGGCCTTTTATCGATCAAAAAAAAAAAAAAAAGATGGTGTGGTGCATTATTGATATAGGGTTGATGGCTCTTGTCAATGTGCCAAATTGTCAATGTGGTGGTGGGCAGTGCGTGTTACAGACTTCACGGACACAGAGCAACCCTGGATGACAATTTTGGTGCTGCCTAAATAGAAAAAAGGTTGCCAATGCATCTATATTTTATGTTTCTAATGTAAATATTATTCATTTTAAAATAATAAGTAATGTAGACTAGGTATCACAGGGAAATAATGGTTGTGGATACTTTAGATGGGTCAATGACCGCCCGTCTGCATCTATCTACCCATCTCCACTTATCTGTGATGAAGGATTTGAGTGCGAATTGTGTCAGGGAAGAGAAAATGCTGAAATTATATTTTTACGATGCCTTCTCTATATTCTAATCGCATATCTTTGCTGCAACCATATGCGGAGATGAGCTTATAAATTAGTCAGTTACTATTTTGATGTTGTAACTTGTTTTTTATTTAGTATGGATATGGTGTAACTTATCTTTGCCTGAAATGCGCATATATATGGTTTACTTCTTTTTAACAATAATTATTCTTCCTCTCATGTTTGTGCCTCAGGTGAGCCTCAATCTAATGTCACTCACATTATTTAACGTTATAGTGTTTTATTGGTTAATCTTCTTACTAGACATTGCTTTGTAGAATTCTAACCCTTGTTTGTAGAGAAATTTTTAGGTTAACAGAGATATATCATGTATGAATTCATTTAATTGGTCGTGCTTTGATCCAGACAAGCGTCGTTCATTCAGGTAAGAATCGAAGGAGGCCAATGAAGGTAATATAATTGATAAGTTTTTTTTTAAACTCATACAAAATTTAGGAGTTGAATGTACTTCATTAGGGGTTACAATTTATATGTTTTGTTTTCATTAAAATATTACAGAAATTGTGGTACTAACAAAAGTGCAAAGTAGTGGTATGGTCTATGTATGCAGGGTCCACAGACAAAAAATGAGAGTTCGGGCATGAAAGACCATCAAAGACTCATCAGATTTGCATTATGTAAATGAGGAATGCCATGCAATTTTGGTTATAATTTCATATATGCATCATGTAATGAGGAATGTCTCATCCATTTATTTGTAATCTTATCAAGTTTTTTTGGGGGGCTAGACCAGAGGTTTTCTCCACCCGGCTCTTTCCTACCGGTGCCCCTAGTGAGCTAGGTTGTAGAATTTTGGAAATAATATTAATAAAAGAGATGGCTTGTTTATAATGATGTCTTGTGTATTTTAAAGATTTTTTTATTTTACAAAATAAAAAAATATAAAAAAAAGTTTATACAAAATGTTAAAATTTAAAAAAACTTATAAACACAATTTTATTTGAAAATATTATAAAATTAACCAAATTAAAAAATTTATTTGTTTTTAGTGGTTATAGAAAAAATAAAAATAAAATTAAAAAACTCCTACAAAATGTCAAAAACATAATTACATTTTTCAAAAATTTATCAATTAACTATATATACAAAGAAATTAAATAATAAAATAAATCATGATTCAGATTATTTTCCAATTCTAGGCCGTATTCCAATTCTAAGATAGTGGCACCCAAATACAGAAAACAAATCTTCCCAGTCATCTTCCGGGTGAACCAAACGGGTCCAACCCATATTCCGAAAAACATTTTGAGGATATGTATCTTCCAGAATTGCAACATATTCCAGAATTGGCCATATCTAGGATATGGTATTCCTGCTGCCAAATGGGCTTAGAGAATCCCACAGTGGGAGTTGTTGCCATCCTGGGAATGGGCGGGCTGGGTAAAACATTCCTTGTGCAGAACATCTTCGACAGAACAAAACATAGGTATGAGTGTTCTGCCTGGATTTCTGTTTCGCATACATTTTCTCTTAGAAGTTTGCAATGTGATCTAGCCTCCCAAATTAGTTTGCAACTAGAAAGTGGTGTAACGGATAGGCTAGTAGCTCAGTTGATACATGACAGATTAGAGGGCAAAAGATGTCTAATTGTTCTAGATGATGTGTGGAGTAGTAGTGCAGAAGATAATTTGATATCAGGGCTTGGGCTTTCCACTGAGCGTAATAATAAGCAGTGTAAAATAGTAGCTACCACAAGAAGTAGAGATGTTTTTGAGAATGTGAATGCCCATATATATGAGATGCAACACCTCTCAGATGGGGAAATTTGGAATATGTTTTGTCAGTATGCCAATCGTAAAGAAAATAGGCCACATGAGCAGCTAGAAAGGTTGGCTCATCAAATTGTAGGAGAATGTGGGAGGTTGCCACTGGTTGTAAAGACAGTTGGGGTGTCAATGGCCAAGTCTTCCCACACATCAGATTGGGTGTTAAAGTTGGGGCAGTTAAGAAAGTTTAGAAAAACAGAGGACTCCATCATGAAAATTTTAAAGCTGAGTTATGACTCTCTTCCTCCCAATTTGAAATCTTGCTTTGCTTATTTTTCCTTCTTTCCAGAGGACATGCCTATCTCATTTTCTACTTTTAGAATTGAAATAGCTATAGACCAGGACTTTGTAATATATTTGTGGATAGCGGAAGGATGTATTCCCCAAGAGGAAGACAAAGAACAGTGGGATATAGGGCTAAATTATTTGCAACATCTTGAAAATTTATGTTTGCTGGAAGTAAATAAAGGAGATAGTTGTTACACTGTACACGACTTGTTGCTTGATTTGGGTGTAAATATATGCAAAGAACATGGGTGTGAATTTGATCTTCCTTTGAAAGAAACAAGTTGTCGCGGGTTATTACTAGCTATAAAGGATTTAGATAGTAGAGTAATTTTAGAAAGGCCTCTTCTTTCTCAGCTATTTCTCTGCACACTGTCATTATCTCAGAATCATGGCATTACAAGTATTCTAGGAGAGTTGGTTGATCATGCCAGAGTACTCTAGGTTATTGACTTGAGCCGCACTGCCATCTCCACCTTGCCAAAATGTGTTGGGAAGTTGAAACTTTTTAAGGTTTTGAATTTGTCTTACACACAGATCAAAGAGGTGCCCAAATGTGTAAGAAGACTAAAGAGTCCTCAGTTCCTTGATGTTTTCGAATGTAAAGTCCTAACACGTCTTCCTGATTGGATAGGGGAGCTCAACTTTCTTTCCCATCTCAATGGAGCGTGGTGCTCAGATTATGATACTCTGATTGATATGCCCAAGGGAATATCACAGCTCTCTAGTCTAATGACACTGAGATCAGATTGCTTCCCACTGTCTATTGAAGAGAATGAATTCCTAACTGTTAAAGATGTTGCCAATCTGATCAATCTCCAAGAAATATGTTTCAGTTTAAATGATGAAGGAGCTTTGGCAAAAGTAGAAAATGGAATTCTTGGGAGTCTGGTGAACATGAGAAGTCTTTCAATACAGAATGCAACTCTTGCAACAACTCTTCCAACATTTCCAGAGAAAATGAATGTTATGAAGGGTCTTCAACAACTTTATCTATCGTGTTTCTCTGTGCCTAGTTGGATATGTGGAATGGAAAATCTGACACTACTTTCCTTGGAGAGCTGCAGTGATTATCCATCACTCCAAAAGATGCCCAACTTGCAAACATTATTATTGCACGAAGATTTGAAGTGCAGAAAACTCCCAAAGGAGTTTGGAGAGAGTGGGGGATTTCCAAAGCTAGTTAACTTGGAGATTCAAAACTTCGCTCTTTTGGAGGAGTTGATGGTGGAAGAGGAAGCCATGCAACGTCTGGAACTACTAATAATAAAGAAGTGTCCACGGGTGAAGAGAGTTGGAGAGGGATGGGAGCGGTTGAGGAGACTAAAGAAGATAGAGGTTTCTGAGGCAAGTGGTGAATTAGAGGAGAGGTTAAAGGATGGTGGAGAAGACTGGAATAAAATCAAAGCTCATAATTTCCGAATCCAAATTATCTTCTATTAGCAGCTTTGGTACTCAAGAAGATTGTTCCCTCTAGTTGTAACATTGAAAATATTGAGTATGTATTTAGATTGAAATAAATGTTTTATATTTTTGGTTTAAAAATTTATTTAAATGAACGTACGTAAGTTTTGATTATAATTTAATTAGATGACTTTAAATAAAATATAGTTTATTTTATTTTTATTTAATGTTGCTATAATTTTATGTGTGTATATTATAAAAAAAATATTGATTAATAATTTAATATATATTTATTACTAAAGAAAGTTTATCAATATAAAATAAGTATTTTTTAATTGAAAAATATTTATTTGTGAAAATTTAAATATTTGAGGAAAATAATTAATAAGTAAAATTAAAGCACACGACTTATTTTATACAAGTTGTTTTATTTAGTTAATAGTAATTTTATTTTATTTATGCGTATATATATAAATGCATAAAGTTTGATTTTTAGTAAAGAATTATTTTATTTATCATAAGAAATTTATTAATTTTAATCCTATTTTTTAAAATGTCATTAATTTATCTCGTTTAATTTGTATCTTGCTTGGGAGCTATTTTATTTGTAATTGATTTCACTAATATGATCCTTTACTCATTTAGAAGGTTGTTAAAAGCCATGAGATTAGAATAACCTAGGTAGCTTCCATCCCCTTTCTCCTATTTTTCCACTATACATTTTGGTGAACCCGACTCCTCTTACATACTTTTTATTTGGTAGTTAGATCCACTTTGCATGAAACTTTCTAAGATGGATTAGTGTGCAATAACCTATGTTATTACATTCATTCTTACTTCTCTTTATCAAATGCATAAAGTGAATCATAGTTTCTTCCATTTCATTATGTTTGTATTATTTCATGGTATTCTTACATATGGCATTATCATAAGAAAAATTTGATCCAAATGAAACTATTTCTCTGAATCCTTTTGGGGAATAGTGTGCAATTTAGTTAACATTGATGAAAATATTTTTTGTATTATTTTAGTCAATATTTTTTTAAATTATTTTTTTATTTTCCATAATTATTATTTTAAAAGTCTCTCGTGTACGACAGGCATAATGTGACCTAAACATATGATTTTTAATTTTTTTAATTTTGTAGAATTGTCTCTAGATTTGTGTCATAATTATTTTTGCAAGAAACTTTCAAATAAAAAAGTTATAGAATAACAAAATATCTTGTTCTCTAGAGGCTTGTAGACTTGTTTCAGTAGAAAATCACTGAAATTTTTTTTAAAAAAAAAGAAATCAAATATATAAATAATTTACATATTTAGAATCTACACAGTAAGATCTATAATGGATTTTTTTTCATCAAAAAATGCAGCAGAAACCTCATTCCGATTCGTGTCCAAAGTGTAAATTTTTTTTGCAGATTGAAATGGCCTCCAACATTCATGGCAAACTAGTTCCAAAGCTCACAATTAGTTGACCAAGCCATTTCCAAAGATAAACCCAAAGAAAATTTTGTGGGAAATTTCAAAATTTGGGGAACGGGGTCCCGCTTACAGAACGTCACCCCGTTACTGAAGTGTACGTTGGGGGATCGAATTTCTGAGGAACGGGATCCCGCTACAAAATAGGGTGAGGTTCCAAAAATAAAATGTCACCCCATTTCAAAGTGGGGTCACGTTTGATTTTTGACCATTTTTTAAATTTTTTTTATTAAAAATAGTTTACTGCATCAGCAATGTACCAGCACCACCACCAAAAATGACAGATTCTACAGAGGTTTTTTAAGTTTTTATCTTGTTGATGCATTATTATATTCACCATGAGAATGATTCAATGTTTGGGATTATCTTGGAGCATTTTTTTTTGAAGTGAACCATTGAAGGCATTATTTGATTGATTTAAGTTATCAATCATGGGATCTTAACAATGTCAAAAGAGGAAAGGAAGGAGGGATGTGACCCCTGAAGAAATGTGTGTGTGTGTGTGTGTGTGTGTGTGTGTGAGAGAGAGAGAGAGAGAGAGAGAGAGAGAGAGAGAGAGAGAGAGAGAGAGAGAGAGAGAGAGAGTGNAGAGAGAGAGAGAGAGAGAGAGAGAGAGAGAGAGAGTATGTGCAAGATCACGAGGGGCCACAAAGTGGTGATGTGAAAGAAATTGACTTTTCACTCATCTAAAAGCGCATGAAAACATTTGTTGGATTTTTAGTAGGCCTGGGTGTCAGTACACCTGGGGAAACCTGACACCAAAGCACAAGCCTAATTGGGTACCTGATTTATTTATTTTTTAATTTATTTATTATTTTTTTCTTTTTAAAAAAAATTATTTTTCAAATGAACTTTTGTAGGACCCCTTGGGACACACTTGAGTGTTCCAATGTATCCCCAGGGTAAAAGAGGTTCCTAAGGGGTCCTAGTACACCTTCTCATGCGTTAGGACACATTAGGACCTCTGGGAAGTCCCCATGACCCCTTTAGAGACATTGGACCACTCAAGTGTGTCCCAAGAGGTCGTAGGACCCCTTGGGACACAATTGAGTGTTTCAATGTGTCGAAAGGGGTCATGGGGTCTTCGTAGGGGTCCTAACACATGAGAAGGTGTAATAAGACCCCTTAGGACTCCCTTTGACCCCCGAGAACACATTGGAACACTCAAGTATGTCCCAAGGGGTCCTACGACCTCTTGGGATACACTTGAGTGTTCCAATGTGTCGAAAGGGGTCATGGGGTCTTCCTAGGTGTCCTAAAACATGAGAATATGTACTAGGACCCCTTAGGTACCTTTTTGACCCCTAGGGACACATTACAACACTCAATTGTGTCCCAAGGGGTCCTACAACCTCTTAGGACACACTTGAGTGTTCCAATTTGTCGAAAGGGGTCATCGGGACTTCTGATGACCCCTTTTGAAACATTGGAACACTCAAGTGTGTCCCAAGAGGTCGTAGGATCCCTTGGGACACATTTAATTGTTCTAATGTTTTCTCGGGGGTCAAAGAGGGACCTAAGGGGTCCTAGTACACCTTATCATGGTCGTAGGAACCCTAGGAAGTCCCCATGACCCCTTTCAACACATTGGAAAACTCAAGTGTGTCCCAAGAGGTCGTAGGATGCCTTGGGACACACTTGAGCATTCTAATGTGTCCCTGGGGGTCAAAGAGGGTCCTAAGGGGTCCTAGTAGACCTTATCACACATTAGGACCCCTAGGAAGATCCCATGACCCCTTTTGAAATATTGGAACACTCAAGTGTGTCCCAAGAGGTTGTAGGACACTTTGGGAGTGGGACACACTTGACTATTCCAATGTGTCCCTAGGGGTTACCAAGGTTCCTAACAGGTCTTAGTACACCTTATCACGTGTTAGGACCCCCAAGAAGTCCCCATGACCCCTTCAACACATTGAAACACTCAAGTGTGTCCCAAGAGGTTGTAGGACCCCTTGGGACACAGTTGAGTTTTCCAATATGTCGAAAGGGGTCTTGGGGTCTTCTTAGGGATCCTAACATGTGAGAAGGTGTACTAGGACCCCTTAGGACCCTCTTTGACCCCTGGGGACACATTGGAACACTCACATGTGCCCCAAACAGTCCTACAACCTCTTGAGACACACTTGAGTGTTCCAATTATTTAAAAGGGGTCATGGAGTCTTCCTAGGGGTCCTAATGTGTGAGAAGATGTACTGGGACCCCTTAGGACCCTTTGTGACCCTCGGGAACACATTAGAACACTCAAGTGTATCCCATGGGGTCCTACGACCTCTTGGGACACAATTGACTATTCCAATGTGTTGAAATGGGTCATGGGGTCTTCCTCAGGGTCCGAACATGTGAGAAGGTGTACTAGGACCCCTTAGGACCCTCTTTGATCCCTAGGGACACATTATAATAGTCAAGTGTGTCCCAAGGGGTCCTACAACCTCTTGGGACACACTTGAGCACTCCAATGTGTCAAAAGGGGTCATGGGGACTTCCCATTACCACTTTTAAAACATTGGAACACTCAAGTCTATTCCAATAGGTCGTAGGACCCCTTAGGACACAATTGAGTGTTCCAATGTGTTCTTGGGGGTCAAAGAGGGACCTAAAGGGTCCTATTACACCTTATCATGGTACTAAGACCCCAAGAAAGTCCCCATGACCCCTTTAGGCACATTGGAACCCTCAAGTGTGTCCCAAGAGGTCGTAGGACCCCGTGGGACACACTTGAGTGTTCCAATGTGTCCCCGAGGGTCAAAGAGGGTCCTGAGGGGTCCTAGTACACCTTCTCAAGCATTAGGACCCCTAGGAAGACCCCATGACCCATTTTCAAACATTGGAACACTCAAGTGTGTCCCAAGAGGTCGTAGGACCCCTTCAGACACAATTGAGTATTCTAATGTGTTTGTCGGGGTCAAAGAGGAACCTAAGGGATCCTAGTACACCTTATCACAAGTTAGGACCCCCATGAAGTCCCCATGATCCCTTTTGACACATTGGAACACTCAAGTGTGTCCCAAGAGGTTGTAGGACCCCTTGGTACACAATTAAGTGTTCTAATGTATCCCTGGGGTCAAAGAGGGACCTAAGGGGTTATAATACACCTTATCACATGTTAGGACCCCTAGGATGTCCCCATGACCCCTTTTGAAACATTGGAACACTTAGGTGTGTCCCAAGAGGTCGTAGGACCCCTTGGGACACACTTGAGTGTTCCAATGTGTCGAAAGGGGTCATGGGGTCTTCTTAAGGGTCCTAACATGTGAGAAGGTGTACTAGGACCCCTTAGGACCCTCTTTAACCCTCGTGGACACATTGGAACACTTACATGTGTCCCAAGGGGTCCTACGACCTCTTAGGACACAGTTGAGTGTTCCAATATTTCAAAATGGGTAATGGGATCTTCTTAGGGGTCCTAACATGTAAGATGGTGTACTAGGACCCCTGATGACCCTTTGTGACCCCTAGGAACACATTAGAACACTCAAGTGTGTCCCAAGGGGTCCTACGAGCTCTTGCGACACACTTGAGTGTTCCAATGTGTTGAAAGGGGTCACGGGGTCTTCCTCAAGGTCATAACACATGAGAAGGTGTACTAGGACCCCTTAGGACCCTTTTTGATCCTTGAGAACACATTAAAACACGCAAGTGTGTTCCAAGGGGTCCTACAACCTCTTGGGACACACTTGAGTGTTCCAATGTGTCAAAAGGGATCGTGGGGACTTTCCATGACCTATTTTGAAACATTGGAACACTCAAGTGTGTCCGAAGAGGTCAAAGAACACCTTGGGACATAATTGAGTGTTCCAATGTGATCTCAAGGGTCAAAGAGGGACCTAAGGGGTCCTATTACACCTTATCACTGTCGTAGGACCCCTAGGATTCCCCATGACCACTTTCAACATATTGGAACACTCAAGTGTGTCCTAAGAGGTCGTAAGACCCCTTGGGACACACTTTAGTGTTCTAATGTGTCCCCGGGGTCAAAGAGGGTCCTAAGGGGTCCTAGTACACCTTCTCACCCGTTAGGACCCCTAGGAAGACCCCATGACCCCTTTTGAAACTTTGGAACACTAAAGTGTATCCCAAACGGTTGTAGGACCCCTTGAGACACACTTTGAGTGTTCCAATGTGTCGCCGGGTGTCAAAGAGGGTCCTAAGGGGTCCTAGTACACCTTCTCATGTGTTAGGACCCCTCAGAAGACCCCATGACCCCTTTTGAAACATTGGAACACTCAAGTGTATCCCAAGAGGTCATAGGACCCCTTGGGACACACTTGAGTGTTCCAATTTGTTCCCAGGGGTTAAAGAGGGTCCTAAGGTGTCCTATTACACCTTATCACATGTTAGGACCCCTAGGAAGTCCCCATGACCCTTTTTGAGACATTGGACCACTCAAGTGTGTCCCAAGAGTTCGTAGGACCCCTTGGGACACAATTGAGTGTTTCAATGTGTCGAAAGGGGTCATGCGGTCTTCTTAGGGGTCCTAACACATGAGAAGGTGTATTAAGACCCCTTAAGTCCCTCTTTAACCCCAAGGGACACATTGGAACACTCAAGTGTGTCCTAAGGAGTCCTATGACCTCTTGGGATACACTTGAGTGTTCCAATGTGTCAAAAGGGGTCATGCGGTCTTCCTAGGGGTCCTAACGTGTGAGAACATGTACTAGGACACCTTAGGTACCTCTTTGACCCCTAGGGACACATTAGAACACTCAATTGTGTCCCAATGGGTCCTACAACCTCTTAGGACACACTTGAGTGGTCCAATGTGTCATGGGTACTTCCGATGACCCCTTTTGAAACATTGGAACACTCAAGTGTGTCCCAAGAGGTTGTAGGACCCCTTGGGACACAATTGAGTTTTCCAATGTGTTCTTGAGGGTCAAAGAGGGACCTAAGGGGCCCTAGTAAACCTTATCATAGTTGTAGGAACCCTAATAAGTCCCCATGACCCCTTTCAACACATTAGAACACTCAAGTGTGTCCCAAGAGGTTGTAAGACCCCTTGGGACACACTTGAGTGTTCCAATGTATCCTCATGGGTCAAAGAGGGTCCTAAGGGGTTCTAGTACACCTTCTCACA
>MU222413.1:126164-194089 GCA_018584345.1 Thuja plicata | reverse complement strand
AATTCGGCGGGAGGTATTAGGTCAAGATATACAAATTTGGCGAATCCCGCGTAATTTGAACACGTCTTTTGTTATTTGCGAGGCGATTACGGGTCGCCCAAGATGAAGTATGAATAATAAAGTTGGCAAATTGGGGTTGGTTTGAGACACGCATCCGCAAAATGCCGGGCGAATTTGGGGCCGCCTATAAATATATTTATAAAACTAGTGGCGAATATAGGTCGTCCATTTGGGGCCGCCTAGAAATTATAGGCAAATTTTTAAATTTTATGGGGACCAAAAATTAGATTCCATTGGCGATAATGTGTAAGAAAAGTATAAAATTAAATATCGCACGGGGCGATGGGCCCGGGCATTGGACTGAATATTAATAATGGCCAGGCGATAGGGTGAAACGAATATATGTAAAACAATCGCCAATTCCCCGTTCGCCGACATGCGACATTCACCAATTGGCGAATAATCGCCACTAAAGTTATCGCTGGTCTATATCCATGTGATTGATGCAATGTTCATGCAGGTTTCATTAGTTGGCCTTGTCTGTGGCCTTTTGTGCATTAGTATGTTTCTTTTCTAAGAGCATTGATAAACACTATTGTTCCTATCTTCTTCATTTTGACACTTTGAGCATATGGTTTATCTTGATATCATATTAGCTTCATTGCACATTTTTTTATGATTTCTCATGATTTAATCTCATTATAAATTTTTCAAAAATTCTCTAAAGTTGGATTATTTTATGATACATATTATGAGTTTGTTTTCAAAGATGTACTGATTTGTATCAAGGGTAGATCCCAACTATGAAAAATCTACTTGTGGTTTTTCTATTCTTTGATTTAGATGATATATCATGGACCTTTCCAAAGACATAGATTCATTAACACATGTCCTATGAATCCCAATACTACTTGCAGATGTGCATATACTTCCACTTGAAAACATTTAAAGGACCCATCTACTTCTCTTAGCTCTACCAAAGCTTCTTGTACATCATGTTTCCAGAAGGCTACTTGAAAACTTGGAGACAATATAATTTCTTCCTTATATTGAAGATCAAGTGGCAGATTTTTGTAAAAAAATGGGTTTCATACACCTTGTTGTAAACCTCCCAAGTAAATATTAAAGAAGGTGTTAGAAATTAATCTTTCCTTGGTGAACTATGTAATTAAATCATAAACCAAGGTATCCTATTTTGTTCTTGTCCTCTAGTCCAAGTAGGAGGACATGCCACATTTTTGTATTTTCTTTAATAAGGAAATTATATAGTCATCCTTAAGAGGATTCTTACACATGGCACACACTAAATGTGAATGTGGCACTCATAAGATATGGGAGTTACATGCAAACTCCTTCACTAATCTCTACTTAAGAGATGCTTAACACTGACTTCTCAAGGTTGTTTCTCATGGGAATTCTTCTCTCTTCTTCTCTTATTCTCATTCTTGCTCTCACAATGTTGTAATGAGCTTCTTGCTCAAGCTCTCTCTCCTTCTTGGCTTCTTCCCTGATTGATATTATATCCACAAGGGGTTTCTCTTTATTTTACCCTTTCAAAATCTTTGTCTCTTGCATTAATCTTGGATCTTCTTGATCATTTTGGTGAAATTCCTTGAATCATCATTCATTCACTAGGTTATGGTAAAACTCTTACTTCTTGCAACTCTCTCTTGGATGCTTTCCTTACCTAATCTCTATTTGTTTTCTTAATATTTCTTATACTATTAAATGAAAGATCTTAAAGAAAAATGTTCGTTGTTGAAATCTAGTATCCACGTATGCACAACATGGTTTTAGATGAAATATTTTAGGTTGAATAGATTTAACTTGAACCCACTATAAAAGAACTTTTATTGGTTGGATTTGTGGAAAATGTTTGAAATTTTATCGCTACATTATTAAATTGAAAATTAAGAAATTTTTTCTTACAAAAAATGTGCTTAAGTATTTTGTATATCATTGGAGGGTATAAGTCACTTCAAAATGAAATTATGCTTAATGCCTTTTGACCCCTGCGAGATCTTAACATTTAAGTGTATCACAAAAAACACGAGCAACTGTAAAAATAGAACTATAGGGTTATATAAAAATATTTTTATTTTTAAAGTATTAAATTAATTTATGTTACATCATATATGTGTCTATATATTGAGGATATGAATAACCAAGGTGACATAATTTAAAACGCTAACTTCATGGTCTTAGAACTTGTAAAATCTAGTTCAATTGTTTTTCTCCTACCAATTAATCATGTAATTATATTAATCATTTTATGCTCAAACTTTTTTCTTTAAGAAATTATTTCAAGGCTTTATTGAGAAAAATAAATATAGAACAAGAATTTATATTTTAATTTCAGATAGTTGATAATAATTTCATAACTAATGTAGGTCATTTTTCATTTGAAGGATATTAAAGGTTGCTATAATTTTATTATCCTTACTTTAGGTACTACTCATAGATTATGTCAATGATATAAATAATAATGTCATCTTTTTAATTACCATATATAATTATTTAAAACAAGATCTCACAACACTCATTTTATATCACTTTTTCCTTAACTATACATTATCTTCTATATATGAAAATTCTACTTCTAAAAAATATTTGGAAGGGAGATAAAACTATATTGAATTAGAAAAATAGTTTTGCTTATTTTTCACTATTAAAAATTATTTTTCTTAATATTACAAAATTTCATACAAATATTCCCACATTTTTCATTTTCTTTTAAAGTGATTTTTCACCCTTTAAGCAACATCTTCTCTCTTCCAAACAAAAATTGTTCTATATGAAAGTTAAAATTTGCCAATATTTATTTTTCCTCTAACATTTCTATCATAATGTCCAAAAACATTTTTTTTCTTGTAGATTTAATTCAATAGAAAAATTAAAATTAAAAATTAAAGAAACATTATACATCTTATTTCAAGTGAAAGAGAAATTGAAAATAATCAAGGGCCCGTTTGGGTGGTAGAATACCAAATGCTAGATATAGTCAATTCTGGAAGATCCTTTAATTTTTGAAGATACTTATCCTAAAAATGATTTCCGGAATATGGGCTGGACCCATTATGTTCACCCAGAAGATGTCTGAGAAGATGCATTTTATGCATTTGGGTGCTACAATTTGGAATTGCAATACGCCCTGAATAAGGATTTATTTATTGTTTAATTATGTTTTTATCATTTTGTAGGAGTTTTTTAATATTTTTTTTTTTTTTCTATGACCATTATAAACTAACATATTTTTTAATTTGTTTTAATTTTGTTTTAATGAGGTTAATTTTATAATATTTTGAAATTAAATTATGTCTATAAGTTTTTTACAATTTTAACATTTTTTAGAACTTTTTTAATATTTCTTTTTTATTTTCCTGCACAAATTTATAAAATAACAAACTCCAAAATAAACAGGTCATCACTATAAATAAGCCATTATTTTTATTTATTATTTTTTTCAAAATGTTGCTTGCAACCCAGCTCACTAGGGGCACTGGTAGGAAAGAGTCAGGTGGAGAAAACCTCTAGTCTAGCCCCAAAAAGAAAACTTAATAAGATTACAAATAAATGGAGGAGGCATTCCTCATTATATAATGCAGATATAAAATTGCAACTAAATGAATGAGGCATTGCTCATTTACATAATGCAGATACAATGTTATAAATTTATAGTTTGATGAGTCTTTGATGCTCTTTCATGCCCCAACTCTCATATTAGTCTATGGACCATGCATTCATAGAGCATATGACTACTTTGTGCTTTTGTTAGTACCATAATCCCTGTAATATTTTAAGAAAAAAACATATAAATTGTAACCCTTGATGAAGTACATTCAACTGCTAACTTTTGTATGAGTTTAAAAAAAATCTTATTAATTATATTACCTTCATTGGCCTCCTTGGATTTTTACCCGAATGAACCACGCTTGTCAGGAGAAAAACACGACCAATTAAATGAGTTCATACATGATATATCTTTGTTAACCTCAAAATTTCTCTACAAACCTGGGTTAGAATTCTACAAGAAATGTCCAGTAAGAAAATTAACCAAGAAAACACTTTAAACGTTGAATCATGTGAGTGATAGCAGATTGAGGCTCACCGAGCCATAAACATGAAAGGAAAAGAATTAATGTAAAAAATATGCAAACCATATATATGCTCACTTGAGGCAAAGAGAAGTTACACCATATCCATACTAAATAAAAAACAAGTTACAATATGAAAATAGTAACTGAATAATTTCTAAGCTCATTTTGGCATTTTCCCTAGCTTGACATGATTTGCACTCAAATCATTCATCACAGATAAGTGGAGATGGGTGGATAGATGCACATGGGCTATCATCGACCCAACTAAAGTATCCACAACCATTATTTCCCTGTGATACCTAATCTACATTACTTCTTATTATATAATGGATAGTATTTACATTACAAACATAAAATATATACACATTAGCAACCTTTTTTCTATTTGGGAAGCACCAAAATTACCATCCAGGGTTGCTCTGTATCCGTGAAGTTTTTAACACACATTGCCCACCACCACATTGACAGTTTAGCACATTGACATGAGCCATTAACCCTACATAAATAATGCACCACACCATCTTTACAACATTAATTGCATAAATTTAATAACATATAATCATACAATCATAATAATTATAACATATAATATCTATAATCATAATACCAAAGTCTAGGCCACACTTTTCCAAAGGAAACATCTCAAAAATTAGTTGTGAATACTTGCTCAAAAATTAGTTGAGAATACTTGATAATAGATGAAAATAACAAACTAGTTTAAGAGGGAAACCCTTCAACATTTGCAAAGAGAACACAATTCACAATCTGATCATCAAATGAAACTAACTACCTTCCATATATATATTCCTTACGCCTTATCCACATATAAGTCCTAAACCAACCTTCATAGCTAAATAATGATGTGATAATAATAATAATAATATGACTTTTAATTAAAATTTAAAATTGAGAAAAGTTATAAATAAGAAATGTGATCACCTCCTCATTGCCTGATTAATCCCCCATGATTTGTATGTAGGGCAGCCATAAGACTCTTTTCTTAGGCCTTAAGATAATTCACGATGGTTTGGTAGAAACTAATTTTGTCAAGTAGGTAGTTTTTTTTGTAACATTTCATTAGGATTAATCTAAATAGTTTTTGAGTCAAACTCATTGACCCATGTTTTGCAAGTAGGGGTTCACAAGAACTGACCTCTCACGAGCATGAATAGTCTACTCAGTTCCAACTACATCTAGGTGATGCTCACAAGGGTGAAGCATTAGGACTTCTAATAAGGTCACCAAGCTCCCAAGAATCCCTAATGCTTCACCCCTATAAGTATCACCTAGATGCAATGATTTCTAAGTGAACCATTCATGCTCTTGAGAAAATATTTCTTGGAAGCCCACTATTCATGAATTATGGAAAATGAGACTAACTTTAAAAATACGTATTTTAATTCTCATAAAAGATCACAAGAAATTGATGTTATTTCTTAAAGGTTTTGGTTGGTATCTTTTTATTCCTATATGGTGAGAATCATCTCTATGTTGTGGGGAATCTTGGCTCCTTTCTAGGGTATGAGTCTTCATTTTCATCCATTGCTTCCCCTCACAAAAAATGGAGGGAGTGTGGCTACATTCAAAGAAATGGGAGATGGCATTCTGTAGATACATCTCCAAAATTTAGTTTTGATAGGTATTTGGTCTCAGCAAGGATAATGTTTTAGAGGCTATCTCAGTGGTTATTAGTCTTGACTTCATCAATGAAAATGACTTGGAATATAGAATTTTTTTTCATGCTGTAAATCTATATAAGAAATCACATTATAGTCTACTCCTTAGTCTATTCCATATTAAGCATAGGTATAGGCATGGCCTTGAGAATAATCTTAAAGTGATTGAGCTAGATGCCACTAACAAAAGGTGTGCGCCCATGGTGGTTCAAAAGGAATTGCAAGAATTTTTTTGCTACATTGGCTACTAATATATACCAAGTGTAATTATTTTTGGCCCATGGCTCTAGGACATTTTAAACAGGGTTGGACTTCGGGAGTATTCATTCTATAGTTAAATTAGTTGAACCAATAAATGTAGATTGACTTGGGGGTGAAATTTTGATTTTGTTTGATCTTTTTTAACCAATATTTTAATTTCTATATTCAATCTATTTTCTGCCTCCATGTCTATATGTACATTGTATTATTTGTTTCAGCATATCCCACAACTCCTATAGCCTCTTACATGCATAGCAGTTTCACAAACTAGCAAAAATACTTACTGGAAAACATGATAAAACTTAAGGAAAACAAAACAAAACAAAAGAAAAAAAAAATCCTTAAAAAAGAAAACAAAAAAATAAGAGGAAGAACACTCTCTACTTTACAAGTGATAGAGAAAACTATTTATCTTAACCTCATATTTTTTTCTTCCAATTTTTACATTCTTAAACTTCACTGCATTCTCTTCCAATTTGTAATGATTCTAAAAGTTCACCACCTGATTGCTTTTCTAGTGACACAAAATGAAGTCTCTTCTAGAAGCCAATGTCTGCCTCTAGTTCATAGGGATGCCTTGGGTTAACAAAAAAAGGAGATTTAATTTTTGATGCCTAGTTAGATTGAAATATTATAATTAAAAGTAAAATAAGAATAAAAATCAAACCAAATTATTTTCTATTGGAGATTTTATCATGATTTTTGAAGTTTTCTAAAAGGTGTGACTTCTAGAATGCAATCCCTAACATACAACAAGGTCAAGAAGAAACCCCTAATCTTATCTTGTCAAATTTTCCTTCCATAATTATATTTTTATGATTGAGGTTTTCCTTTTATTACCTAGCTATGGATTTGATTTAAATTTATTTTGGATTAGAGAACTGAAGTAGATAGGGTTTGATCAACAATTGACAACCTCTTTTGGTACTACACCTATGGATTGTAGGTGTGAGAGACATTTTCTATGTAATGCCTAGGGTGTGCAGGCCTACGATCTATATCCAGAGAAACAACAAGGGTTTAGAGACTTTACATTAGCATTAGAAGATCAGAGAGGGACTCATGTTGACTGTTAGGCCATCATTATCACCACTCAATCACACACCCCAGTTGGAACATTCATACAAGTAGATAACCCTAAAACATCAGGAAGTCACCAATTTGACCAATATTTGTGCTTAGAAAATAAGAAATAGGATTGTGGTAAGCATCCAGTCAACATTAGAATAGTGGTAACTCAAGCTAGACATGCACCTGTACCTAATTACATAGGTGTACTATTATTCTAAACTGACATGAGTTATATGTGGACCGACGTACTTGAAGTTTATAATATCAATGCTATTAAATATAATAGCCTCAAGAGAAATACAATGAATATCAAGTTTGAAGATATGCATAAAACAACTCCCAAGAACTAGAATTTTGAACATAAGAAGTTTATGCTAGAAATCAATGTCCACCCATAGAAATCCCATCCCACCAGAGACACCAGAGTGACACAAAATTAACCACATCAACCATTCATAGAAACATAGATAAGTATCACAAGAAAAACCAGATAATCAGATCACATGATAGACCATCCCTAAAACAATGAATGTAAAAAAAACTAGTATAAACAATGAATGTAAACAACAGTATAAACCTTACCATGTAATAGTTTTCAATTATAATAATTTAAAAATACCTAACTATTATGAATACTTATACCTATTATGAATATCCTTTTTAGTGATGAATCACTAGTTACAATTTGAAACATGGATCAAATAAACACATAATTTATCAAAAGATTTTACAACCTAACTAGAGTCTTCCAAAATTTCATCTAATGTATGTGAATCCCTTCGGTTCATTCATTCTCAAGAACCCTTTGGATTTTGTAGGTTCAAGAATTTTTTTCATATACATCAAGCATAGCACCTTCGCGAAGATCAGGGATGACTTTTAGTACATTATACACATTAGCTTCATCATTTTGCAAATTAGATTTATCCATTTTTTAGAGGCTCTCTAAGGACTACACTCAGATCTCTGATCACTTCACAAATTGCATCCAAGGAACCTACTATGCTTCCCTTCTTCCTCTTTTTCCTCCTTGACAATGATGGTATAGGGTTCTCTCTGCTGCTTGCACTACATTGATTTGATGTAGGTGTATCGATACCATCATCAACTAAATCAGCAATAGTCTCAAAAGATGCAGTAATGATACCATGATAAGTTACATCTTCCTCATCATTGAGATTGAAAATCTCATCCATAAGGTGTCCTTCTCATGTCTCTTGAGATGTTGCACCTGTGGTACCCTCAGCTATGTCATTCCCCACAATGAAGGCTAATTAATTGTAGTATTGAAATGAATGCCTCTTATACACTCTGGCATTGTTTAAATTCCTTTCTTTGTATGATGACATAGCGATTGAATTCATTATTTGTCATTCATTAGTAAATAAGATATATTCAACTTAAAAGAAGAGATTTTAAGACCATGTTACCTTCAATAAATCATCCCAAACCCTATCATCAACATCCATAGTTTGAATACTCTCATTCCATGCAAAAATGCTTGTATTCTTCAAGTCTTTCATTACTCTATACCCTTACTTCCAATTTTTCAAATTATTCTTGAAGTTATCCTTGGATAGGTTCATTTTCAACTGCGCATTGAACCTCCTTTGAATGGTGTTCCAAGCTTCTTTTTTGAAACCTGCTTCACCTTTTTTCCATGTTGCACTTGCTCATGGAGAAAGTCTAGAAGTTTGCATCCCACTTATTTGGTCAACAAAACCTTCTTGCAAGAAGAAGAAGTTGGATGGATGACTTGAACGTCAACATCCATCCCCATCAATAGGTCCGTGTATGACATACCTGAGGAGTCACACACACCAGCTATTAATGATGTGAATTATAATATATCCAACAACACTAAATATATCATAACGATGCTAAATATAACATGACAACACTAAATATGTCATAACAACAATTTAACAACATTGAATATAACATGATAGCATTAAATATAACAACATTGAATATAAAACAACAAAAATAAATATGTCATAACAATATTTAATATAACATGACAACCCTAAATATATGATAACACTACTAATATAAACTGAACCCATCAATTTTTAAGTATATATATCAGTTCGTGAAAATTATGAAATCTGGCATTAAAGTTTAAACACTGGCATAGTAGTTGTTCAAACAACTAAGATCGAGATATGTAGTCTTCCCACATCCTTCTTTCTATTTCATCTCAAAATTTCCCCCAATCATCTCTTTCACACTGGCTCAACCAATATGTCTCAAGCATTAGGACATCTATCGAATCACGACCATCTTCCTCTTCAATTTCTACCTCAGATGGAAGGTCCTCCTCTATCGTAATGAAGTTGTGAATTATGCAACATGCCAAAACAAAATTTTTTTGTTTCATGATATGATAATATGTCGTATGCTTCGAGATAGGAAAATGTTTCTTCAAAATCCAAAATGTACGCTTTATTGCATTCCTAAGTGAGGAGTTTCGATGGTTAAAAAACTCTTGTGGTGTGTTTATATGGTTTTCTCTTTAAAAATCATTTAGGTGGTAACGTGTACACCAATAAGGTGCGAGAAATCCTGGTATGTTTGGATATCCAGCATCGAACAAATAACATTTTCCTACATTAAATAAAGTATATTGTTATAACATTGTATAATTTTTTTGTATGTTTCACTATATAATCATATTTTACATACCTTGGGGAACTACCAATGGATCTGATCTGGAGAGATTCGAAGCCAGAACACAACTATCTGCAACAGACCCTTCCCAACCAACAAGGATGTATTGAAACTTATAATCAAATGAACACACTCCCATAACATTCTGCGACAAGTTGCCTTTTCTATCATGATATTTAGCTTGTATGTTGACATTGACAGTGAATGGTATATGGGATCCATCAATTTCTCCCACACAATCCTATAGTCATAAAATTCATAATCTAATGAACACGTGGTAATAGGATTACAATTTGATCAAACAAAATTGTTCCACTAGGAGATATACCTTGAAGTATGGATCAAAACGGTTATCCCCACTAATTTTGGGAGTATTGTTTGGACCAGGGGTATAAAATAATCCACATAGAGCACTAAGATAGACCTCAAGACCTTGTATAAGTATCAGCTTACTGTCTCTCCTGAGTGCATAAAGTTATGGGAAATTTGATGATTCCTCATATTGTGGCCAACGATATGGAGGAACATGACTAATTGTTCTTCTAACGTGAGGTTTTCTGTATCTCTGATGCTTCCTTTTTGCCTTAAAATATTGGCTAGATGAAAGAAGGCTCATCTACTCATGCGTATTTGGTCAAAGCAATCCATCTCATCAGACTCGATAATACACTTATAAAAAGGAATTACATCTCTTTTGCACTTACACATTTGTCCATTACCTTCTTTTGCATACACTTCTATAGTTATGACAAGGGCAGAAAGAACAACTACAACAAGAGGAATGACTCTTGTCCTCTTGATAATCTCTCCTTGAAATTTTATATCACCAATGAGATTCATCCATTACCTAAATATACCAATAAACTAATCACTAAACAACATAGGAGAGGAACATAATGCAAATCCATAAGAAAACACCCAACTATAAGGAAAGAAATAGTTAGTCAACATATTATGCCCTGCATACCCATCCCTACATTTTGTAGGCAAAATGTTAGGTCCCCCTTTTTCACTTTTGATTTTTCCTTGGTTTCTTTTGTTCCCTTTTTTCACCTCTGGGATTTGCTTCCGCAAGGCTAATTTTATTTTTCTTTTTATTCTTTTGCCTCTAGGACCTGGTCTTGGACTATGTTTGTCTTTATCCAGCCAGATCCCAGACTCTAGGATTCTCTGTCATCATGTCTTCTTTTGTGAGAAGGTGTGGCTGCATGGAATTCCTAGGCCCAGACTTTGAAGGTTTTCCTATCCCAGAGTTTGTGGAGGGAAAGCAATGTGTTTTTATCATAAGGGTATAAATATGATTTACCTGTCACTTTTACATTTACCACGATCAAAACACTCAGAGCAATTAGAGAAATTCAAAGGGGATTAAGGCGAGCAAACAACATTTTTGCTCTTTGTGTTTTACGATTGATTAGCAGCAATTAATAGTATTGGGTCATGGTCTTTTGAAGTTCACTCATTTGAAGAGCACCTCCTATGCTCAATTCCTCCACATTCCCCATGTTTCTAGGTAGGTCCTTTGACTCTCTGTTCTGGTTTTTGCTATCTTTGTTTGTGTTCATTCTAGTTCTATTTTTACCATGTCTTTGTGTTGGCTTTTTTGTTTCTCATTTTGTTTCTACTATTTCCTCCCGTTGGTGGGATGGCTCTGCCAGAGGGTTGTCTGCCCTTTGTGTAGTTGTAGTTTAGTGTAACATATGTATATTATGTACATTGTGTAAGTGTCTGTAAATAGATGTATATATGCTTATTTTTGGTTGGCCTGTGAGTTGTGCTTCGACCCTCATAGCAACTGGACCCTTTGTAAATGAGTATATTCTATGTATATCCTTCCACTTGTGGTGATCTTGTCATGCTCCCTCACATCTAGACCAAATTGTCAAGCTTGTTAGAGAGATATTTGCCATGGCTCAAACTTGGGACCTCGCTTGTTTTAGCCATGGCAGCTTTCTCTCTCCTCTGTCATGTCATCTTAATGGCAGGATTAATTTCCCATGAATGAGCATTCAAATCCCATCCCATCTGCGATTTGCCTCCCCCATGTAATCCCACTTGTTACCATTAAGAGCCTTTACACCACTTGTCACGTGGCCACGTGATGACCCATGTTAGCCAAGTATGGCTCGCCACTGGTCACATCGATAATGGCTAGTTTCTCTAGACTTTGGGTGTTGGGAAGACCCTGGGTCTTCATCCCATTTTTGTCACCTAAACTAATACTTTGGACCCCCCAGGTGTTGATCAGAATCCAATCCTTGTTAACTTTGATATTCTAGGATTTTGATGCATACTAATACATATTGAACAAGTATGAAATGGTGGTGAATTACCTGGAGTCCCTAAAATATTGTTGTTTTAATCATATTATGTATTAATAGTTTCTTGATCTTGCAGGTTGCAGATAGTCTGATCAAAATGTCTAAAGTGATCACTCATCCTGATAGCCCAGAGCTGCCAAGTACCTCCACTCGGGCGGCCACCAAAAATAAGGCCCAAAAGATGCTAGCCAAACTACAACTAACCTCCAAATACCCAGGGGAGAGTGTTCTCATGGGGTCCAAGGTGGACTCCAAGTTGCAAGAAATAAAACATACCAATCCCAGACTATGGGCTGAAATATAGGGCTTGGTCTGAGCGACATACCAACAGAGGACCGCCAAAGTTGATACAGCTAAATACATGGCTGCCTCTAGAATTATCAAAGCTACAAGTTTTCCTTGCTCGGTGAAAGCACTGGAACTATTACTCTAAATGGTGATGCTCTACAATGCCCCCACCTGGGTTGTTTTTCTTGTCGATCCTCGGTCACTGCACTATCCGATGCCCATCGTCAATCTAGATGCGGCTACTTTTGCTTCAGATTTGGGGATCCCAGAATTCAAGGGAGCCATTGTTCTCTCCCAGTCTGTGTCATTGAAGGAGTTTGAGGAAGATTCCCTTCTCTCCCGGAAACATCTCAATACCCATTGGCTAAAGTCCCCGAGAAGGGACTATAAAAATATGAAGCTAGAGATTCCTTGCGAGGAATTTAAAGAATGTATTTAGGCAGGGATTATATTTCTATGCAGGCTCTTTGGAGAGCCCCATGCCCAGGAATTATTGGCATGGATGTATTACTTTCTCTACTGCATTAGCACCCATAGTCAGACCTTTAACTGTGCGGCTATCATCTCGAACCATGTAGATGTGCAGCTAAAGAGCATCTTCCAGACTTCAAAGTTCTACATGACATCCTATGTATTGTGGGAATTGGCCCAATAGAGACCTACTTTTTAGGGTTTGGAGATAGTGGGCATTCTTGGGAATGGGCCTAGCCAGTTGGTACCATGGGATCATTATCTCAAGGTCCAGTGGGAACTTAGCTTCCCTAATTTTTAATGGGTAAATGACGCGTTCATTTACCATAACATTTTGAAACTTACTTGGGACACTGGGTACTAGCTGTTGCAAGAGGTGATGAACCTAGTGAGTACTTATGACAAATATTTCATTCAATTCCAGTAGGATACCTACATTTAGGTGATCGGCTTCTCTGGGAAACCCTACCTACTCCTCAATATTGTGGGGATAGAATCATTCTTTTGGAGTACTACAGACAAATTATGGAGCTACCTACCCTCTTCACAGTGAAGAAGGTTACTATCGTCCCATTCCCAATCTCTTTTCAGAACTATTCTTGCAGTCTTTCCACAGAAAAGGAGGCCGACAATGAAATTAAGAGTCTGGGACTGGCAAAATTCCACCATACCAGAATCAATTTTGATCCACTGGGAAAGTTAGCAATGACACTTCCCTAGGCATCCCCACCACATACAAATGACATTGAAGATTTATGGGTGGATTGCTAGGATAGTTTTGATCTTTGAGCCCACTAGCATTCGCTCATCCCCTTCGCATGATGGATAAATTTTCCTGGGATTCCCATTGTACAAAGAACAAGGGATGGATAAATTGGATCTCCCTCTGTTCAATTGGGGCACCCTAGAGAACTTAATAATTAAGGAGGTATGTCACCCATTATAGATAATAGTCATAAATATTTTTAGCAAGCGTGTCCAAGGAGCACTCGAAAAGGCCCAATTTTGTGGAGGTATGCTTCGACCTCCAGAGCTACGGGACCCGACAAAAGAAAGGGGAAGGAGAAAGAAAGTACCCTAGCCTAAGTGCCTCCCAAAGGTTCACTCCCCATGATGACATAGATACAAGAATAGATGGATGCGTCAAGGTTGATCAGCCAGAAGATAAGTGCCCAACTTTCTTGCAACCTCCTCGTAACTCCAGTAGCATCCACTTTCCCGACGGGATCCCCATCATTGACATCACTAATGAGCAGGCAGGCATTTGCGGAGGCAGAGTCTATAGATATTCTATATTTTGAGGCCCCATTACAAAGAAAGAAGAAGTAAAAGGTATACCCCACCCCAAGCATAGAAAATAGCCTTGGCATGCCCAACATTCCCCTAGTAGAAGTCAGTTTGGATTCTCCCAAACTGGTTGATATAACAGAGGTCTCTCCCCCGCATGACAACTTTGATGATATCTTTAGGATAAATGAGCTTATGAACCTGCATGGGGAAATAGACTAGGCGGTGGAAGAAATTGCCACCCAAGAAAAGCAAGAAACGTCGCCCTAAAAAAATCCCTAGAGAAGGTGAGCCAAGAAAAACTAGCTATCACCCTGAACAAATAAGTCACACACCCAACTTAGCTCCCGCACTGTCGAGACCTACCACTCAGGTTCTTGAAGGATCAGAGAATTTATTCCCTAGACAACCTTTACAGGTGAAGTTGGCTGGTACCCCGGTACCCAGTGATAATGTACCTCTGTTGGCGAGGCTGGTCACAAAGTCCTGTCGACAAAAACTGGCACTAGAAGGAGGGCATGAGCTCATCCCCTTCAAAATATTTTGACTTTACTTTTCCTTAGGGTTCCCCAAGCCATAGTTTTAGAAATCAGACCTTTAGTGGGATTGGATCATTTTCACTTACATGATTCAAAAGAGTCCTTAGATCAACCCCCAATCCTAGAAGGTTTGTTGAACTTGAGCCTCTGGCTTGAAAGAAGAAAACCCTGCAAACCAAGAAACCAACCAACCTTGTCTAGGGATCTACTACATCCCAGAAAACCCAAGTCTCCCAGACAATCCCAGGAACCAACGCTCAACCTAGCCAAAATCAAACACCCTCGATAGCTACATACTTTGGTAACACTAGGTCCTAGCAATGATCTTCCTCTGCATCCATAGAAGATCTCCCCCTGATATGAGCATCTAGGCTCACGAACCATAGAAGAGCATCTGCACGCATACAAAAACACTGGATGCAACATCAAGATGTTGTGACCTAGATGTTCCCCCTATCCTTGGGATAGAATGAGTTAAACTGGTATCTTAACCTACCCGCCAACTCTATCAATAGTTGGTAGGATATGAAAGATGCCTTCCTAGTGGTGTTCTGAGTATATGTAGACCTGACATGGTGCCACAACCAGTTTATCTCCATTAGGAAGGAACTGAATGAACCCCTTGCAGCATTTAACCATCGGTTCCAATGCACCTTGAAGTGGTGCATGGGCCCCTTCATCCCATCCACGGATGTAACCATCCAGACATAACTTAATGCTATGGACCCTTTTGTTGCCACTCTCCTATGGTGAACCATTGGCCCCAATGACAGGGACACTATCGCAAATGTTTACAACCTATCCTTGGAGTTGTCCCGCGGTTTGAACAAAGCTCCTAGTGAGATTGGGAAGAGCATGACTTTCAACATCATTCCTAGAGAAACTTCTTACACTGGGGGATACAACCCCAATTAGGCAATGGGTGCCCTAGCAATGGCCATGAACCCACCACCGTTGATAGACAAGCAGGCTTGGTACATATACCGATTAAAACCTAGACAATACCGGGTCTGGAATTCATTCCCTAAAACCATCTACAAAAAATGCAACAATTATTGACGCAACCCTCCGTAGTACCTTTCTTCTAGTCGACCATAGTTGGAGGATTATCATCCTTGACTCTGAGAGCTACTTCTGCTTTCCTTGAGAACAAACCATAATAACTATCACACTATGACACGAACACCCAGCTATCCACCAAGGTGAAATCCTTCCAGTGATTGGTGTCCTCCCTAACTGTGGACATGGGAAAGCTAAAGGTGGGGCCTTCTACACCTCACAACCCTAATTCCCAAAGAGGGAATATCTCCTCCAGCCATCAAAATACCAATGCCAGAGGAAGGAACTATAATAATGGGCCTTGGCCCAACCAACAACAATGGAACAACAATAGAAACACTAGAGGTCCTCCTCTGAACCAAAAAAAACTCAGGGTGGTGCTAGACCTACTCATTTCATGTTGATTACAAAAATCTAGCCCCTAACTAATTGGTGTAGATTGCATGACACCGGCTCTCATTCTGAGGTGAATTGCGCCACACTAGAGAAGGTCATCATGATCACCTAGTTGGACAGACAACAACCTATTAATCCTACTCCCCTAGAAACATCACTACAAGAGCCCACTCATGGTGCCTTCACCTATGAGACCGTCTTCTATGGGACAGACAAATAAGATGAAGAAGAGCCTAAATTATAGGGGTTCTTTGATGAATCTATCCCGACCTTTGAGGCCAATGCCTTCACTAGCCCACAGACTGCCTACAACACCTAGAGTCAGGCTGGTAAAGGAATAGTTTATATGCTGACACCTCCCTAAGATACCCCTGCCTAGGAAAACACAACTGATGACTCCTTCCCATTGAAAGGGCCTAGCTCTAACCAAGCTAAGGATCTGGCTGAGGGAAGCCAACAATTCCCGGGGGGAGGTTTGACATCACAAAGGCATTAGAGAGAACCACCACCTCCATGACCTTGATGGAGGTTTTGCTAAACTATCCCAAGAAGAGGAAGTCTCTTCTAAAGCTCTTGGGAAACTCGGAAGTTATCAGTCACCCACCCAAGACTATCACTTTTGACGATGCCAATGCAGGAGTTGTCTAGGGAAACACGAAGGATCCTCCCTTTTTATTAGGTTTGAACATACAAGGGAAGAACCTACATAATTACTTAGTAGATTTTGGTGCTCCAGTAAACATCATGCCTTTATCCATATGCCAGAAGCTCAGACTCCATCCTACTCCATCCAAAGGCATAGTAGTCCAGTTGGACAAAACTGCCATAAAAATGGAAGGTGAGCTGAAGAACATCCAGATTGAGCTCATCCAAGACCCTTGAATATCAATCATAGTAGACATCTAGGTGGTGGACATCTTGAAGACTTATGGGATGTTATTAAGTTATAATTGGTCCAAGGCCCTTAATGGGTATTTTTCCACAGACTTCTCCCACTTGTGGCTCCCCTGGGAGGGGCAGTCTAACTAGATCCAAATAGAAAGTGAGACCAGGATGAAGTAGGCCCTCACTAAAGTTGGGAGGGTGAATGAGGTCCTTTTCTTTGAAACTTCCCCCAAGGTGTATTGACCCCTTGAGATCCTCACATTTGATTTTACTCTCAGGGAGGATCCCATAGTCTCTCAGAGAATTCAGGACCTGGATGAAAAATTAAGGGATGAGGTTAACTCACAAGGTATCACGAAAACTCCTGCTACACTCTTGTCCGGCACTTGGTGCCAGGTGCATTATCAAAAACATTATGAACTAGAGTGTGAGCCTTGCCTTGCTACTACTACCCATCACACCCATGCCCTCTGGGAGAAGGAACATAAAGTAGATTTGTCTAGACCTAGTAGTCATTCTGGTGGTACTCCCAAGGTACCGCCTATCCACAAATCTCAACCATAGATTTCTCTCTAGGGAAACCTCACCCATGGACCATCAAAGCTGGAGGAAACTCCTCCCAACCTTTACAAAACTAATACAAATGCCACTTTTCCCTCCCAGCCCCAAAAAATGAAGAATGAGTTGTGGACCCTAAAGTTTGATGGGTCCTAGTCTGAACAAGGTTGTGGGGCCAGAGTGGAGTTGATCAACTTGTGGGGGAAATATTTCCTCATGTCTTATAAGCTATAGTTCAACTGCATAAATAACATCAAGGAGTATAAGGCCTTGATCCTTGGACTCCTATTTTCACTAAGAAAGGGAATCACCCACCTCTGGGCACTAGGTGATTCAGAGTTGATCGTTAAACAGGTCCGGAGCCAATATACTTGTCACAAAAAAAGGTTGGTCACATATCAAAACTGGGAATGGAGCCTCATCAAATATTTTGATCCCTTCGGCATTGAACTCATTCCCCAGAAAAGAAACTACATTCTGGATGCTCTTTCTGTATCTGCCAGCACCCTTGAGCCAATGGCTGGCTCTTGACTCTGGAAGTTCTCTATTGAGATGGTCCCCATCCCATCCATTATAGACAATGTCACCCACTTTAGGTCTTTGAGGATGATCATCATACCCTAGCCTTCATGGATAATGTTGGTGTTTTTGAGCATAAGATAGTGGAAGAAAGAGATCATGAAGAGATCGGGTAGGGTGAAGAAGATGACAGATCATAGACTTGCCAACCAATAACATTCCTAAGGGGATGATAGCACTAAAATGTATCTTCAATTTGGAACCCCAGGGCCAAGAAAAAGATATCATCCTCCTCAGAGGGAGGAAAATTTGAAAAATTTAACATTGGCCAAGCTGGTGAAGAAAATTTTGTGCACATTGGCACCTCCTACTCCCCACAGAAGAAGGAAAAGATTCTAGTGGTGCTCCGAGAATACATTGATGTAATTGCGTGGGGGTATGAGGATCTAAAAACCTATGACACATCCATTATGACCCATACAGTCCCACTAAAACTAGATTCTAATCCCTTGAGACAAAAGAAAAGGCTAGTAAACCCACTGATCAAGCCTCTAATTCATCAGGAGGTTCAGAAACTACTGTCATCCCAGATTATCTTTCCTATCTGGCACACTACTTGGGTTGCCAACCTTGTCCCTGTGAGGAGGAAAATCGGAGAGATCTGCCTTTGTGTGGAATTTCACAACTTATACAGGGCATCTAAGAAGGATAATCACCCTCTACCCTTGTTGGATGAGGTATTGCAAATTGTGAATGGATCTCAAATGATGTCCTTCCTGGATGGGTACTCTGGGTATAACTAGATCATGGTTAAGAATAAAGATAGAGACAAAACAATGTTCACAACCAAGTGGGGAACATTTTCATACCAGAGGATGCCCTTTAGCCTTATCAACGCAGGAGCCACATTTCAAAAGGCTATGTACATTGTATTCAAAGGCCTAGTAAACCAGTGTATAATCATCTACATGGATGATTTGACCGTCTTTTCCCAGGACAGGCATGATCATTCCGCCCACCTTTCCCAAATTTGTGAGAGATGTCGCTGGTATGGAATATCCCTCAACCCTAAGAATTGTATGTTCAGGGTCATTGAAGCGAAGCATCTTGGGCATATCATCTCTAAGAAGGGTATATCCATTGATCTTGAAAGAGTTGAAGCACTGCTGAACTTACAGATGCCCAGTAGTAAGAAATAAATGAGATCTTTCTTTGGAAAGATCAATTTTGTTTTGTGGTTCATTATTGGATTTGCCAAGATAGTAAAACCACTCAATGACATGATGAAGAAAGATACAAAGATTGAGTGGTGTCCTGAAGCAAAGCAGGAATTTGCCCAGATTAAGCAAACAATAGTGGAGGCACCATTCTTGGCTAGTCTGAACTATTCCCTCCCATTTCACATATACTCCTTTACTTCACCACATTCTGCCATGGCAGTTTTGAGCCAGAAGGTCAAAGGGGAAGAATGACCAATAGCTTTTATGAGCTCCCCTTTTAAGAACATCAAAGTCCAGTATTTGTCTTTGGAAAAGAAGGCCTTTTCTCTTGTCTATGCCATGAAGAAATTTTGGCATTACATTCTCCAGAGAAAAGTGCACGCTATCATCCCAGACTAAGCTATTAAGTCTCTACTCCTATAGACTGAATTGGGTGAATGATGGGGAAAATAGATGGCCATCCTCCAAGAGTATGATTTAGAAATGCAACCCATGAAGATAGTCTGAGGCCAAGGACTATGTAGAGAAATGGCAGAAGGAACTCTAGACATTGAATGCCAAACTTATATAGTGGAGTCCATCACTCAAGATCCATGGTATACCAACCTAGTATACTTTTTTTTGAATAAAAAATGCCCAGAGGGGCTTCCCCCAAGAAAATATCATGCCTTGTGGATGAAGAGCGCACACTTCATGATAAAAAATGAAACACTTTTTCGTAGGAACTATGAAGGGATATACCTCCGGTGCATATATCAGGACCAAGCTATGAGGATGATTGAAGAATTCCATGGACACTTTGGAACTGGGTATGGCTCAGCTGATGCCACTACCTATCAAGCCCTTCAGGATGGATACTATTGGCCCTATATCTTTAAGGATGTCTATACTCATGTTAGGAGATGCCACACTTGCCAAACATCGACACATTGTGAGTGAAACCCAACCATGCCTTTGTAGCAGGTCTTCGAAGCTAGATCCTTCACCCAATGGGAATTTGACTTTATCAGGTAAATCCACCCCAACTCATCTACCAACTACTGGTACATTTTTACTTCTACCAATTATTGCACTCGGTGATCTGAAGCGACTCCTTGCAAAAACAACATGACAGATGTAGTTATTAAATTCTTGGAAGAAAACATAGTCACCCATTTTGGAATGCCATTTTCTATAGTGTTTGATAATGGTTTGGCATTTTCTTTGATGCAATTAGTCAAATGGACCTATGAAATAAATATCACCCTGAAGTTCTCCAACAACTACTATCCCCAGGGTAATGGTGTGGTTGAATCTACCAACAAAAATCTACTTGAACTGATCAAACATTTGTTAGGTCAAAACTCCTGGGACTGCCACCAAAATCTTAGGTTCACCCTCTGGGCAAATCATATCAGAATAAAGGAAGCCCTAGGGACATCCCCATTTCATTTGGTTTATGGCCAGAATCTAGTATTCCCCATCAACTTACAAATCTTGGTCTTACCGTTTATGCAGGAATTCAATAACCAGGACAACATTGTGGAGGTTTGGCTCTTGAACCTAGTGTGAATGGAGGAACAAAGAGATGCAGCCCTTGAACACTTCACACATCACCAAGAAGTATTAAAATGATGGTTTGACCGAAGAGCCCAGTATAAGGCCTTTCAGATTTCAGACCTAGTCCTTTTGTGGGACAAGGCCTGGGAAAAGAATGGAAAGCACACTAAGTTTCAGTAGCTCTAGCTCAGACCCTATCTGATATTTGAGATCTGCGGGACAAATATTTATTGCCTCAATACCATGATCGGAGAATCCATCCCATTGCTTGTCAAAAGGTAGTTTCTCAGGCACTACTTTGAATGAGGTAGGTGATGAGTTTGTTTGAAGTTGTATCATATGTAAAGTCCCTACTTGTAAATACCTTTCCCAGTGTTCCTTTGGAATACCTTGTAAATAGTTTTATCGGCCATCCCCCAGGACTGCCTTCCCTTTTTCATGTTTGCCTTTGTTTTGGGCTTTTTGTTGTTTTGCATTTGTTTTCCTGGGTTCCCAACGTGTTGCCTTCTTCTTGCAGACATGTATGCTTTGCATAACATCTAGTCTTTTGAATGGTACCTTATGCATTATGGAAAATTCAGAATCTATTGTTAGCATGGTGGAATTTATTTTCACTCTAGAGTTTTTTTGAGTATATGGTAATAGGTTATGGGTAATCTTCATCAGATTCACATCTTGGAAGTCTGGACATCGGTTAACAGAAAATTAAAGGAGCAACTAATCAGACACCTTGAGAGCCAATCGGTTGCACTAGTTGTTGACTAAGTCTGAAAATGATTAAAATATCCTAGATCCATAATATTCTCTCCTATTTAGCAATGTAAAATTGGATGGCAAGGTGAATGAAGTACCACTGTTAAAATTAGCTAAGCTTAAGGTTCACGGTGAAAGAAGTATCGCCTTCCCATCTAGAAGAGAAAAAAAAGGAGAAAAGAACTGGAGAATGGAAAACTCTGGTATTCAGGGGGAACATGCAAGATATGATGACTTTGGTTTGATATAATCAGTGCCTCCTCTCTACTTCTCCTAAAAGTCATTGGCTTGATTTTCTTTCAAAGCACACACCTCACAGCTGATGAAAGACTGAAAGATTGAATCAATGATGAATCCAATTTTCTTAGACACCTCGCAGTTTGCAAGAAGAACACTCTAGGTAAAGATTAGTTCCAATTTTTTCAAACTAGAGATTCTGAAGTTCTCAAATGTGCTAAGGCATTCATCCCAGATATTTTCCATTTTTTATGCCCTACATACCCATCCCTACATTTTGTAGGAAAAATGTTGGGTCCCCCTTTTTCACTTTTTCTTTTTCCTTGGTTTCTTTTGTTCCCTTTTGTTCCCCTCCGGGCTTTGCTTTTGCAAGGGTCATTTTCTTTTGATTTTTGTTCTTTTGCCTCTGGGACATAGTCTCGGAGTGTGTTTTTCTTGAGCGGGCTGGATCCCAGACTCTAGGATTCTCTGCCATCATGTCTTCATTTGTTAGAAGGTGTGACTACATGGAATCCCCGGGCTTGGAGTCCAGAGGTTTTCCTATCCTGGAGTTTGCAGAGGAAAAGAAATGTGTTTTTACCCTAAGGGTATAAACATGATTTACCTATCACTTTTAAATTTACCACGATTAAACCACTTAGAGAAATTAAAGAGATTCAAAGGCAATTAAGGTGATCAAATAATGTTTTTTCTCTTTGTGTTTAACAATTGATTAGCAGAAATTAATAGTACTGGGTCATGGCCTTTTGAAGGTGAATCATTTATAGAGCGCCTCCCATTCTTGATTCCTCCACATTCCTTGTGTTTCTAGGTAGGTCCTTCAGTTCTCCATTTTGGTTTTTCCTCTCTTTGTTTGTGTTGATTCTGGTTCTATTTTTGCCGCATCTTTGTGTTGGCTTTTCTATTTCTAGTTGCATTTCTGGTGTTGCCTCCCATTGGTGGGATGGCTGTGCTAGAGGATTTTTCACTCTCTATGTAGTTGTAGTTTGGTGTAACATTTGTATATTCTGTACATTATGTAAGTGTTTGTAAATAGATGTATATATGCTTTTTTTTCTTGGCCTCTGATTTGTGCTTCAGCCCTTGCAGTGCCTCAACCCTCTGTAAATGTGTATATTCTATGTATATCCTTCTTGTGGCAATATTTTCATGTTCCCTCACATCCAGACCAAATTGTTCATCTCGTTAGAGAGATATTAACCATGGCTCAAACTCGGCACCTCACCTATTGGAGCCACAACAAATTTCTCTCTCCTTTGTCATGTCATCTTAATGGCAGGATTAATTTCCCAAAAATGAGCATTCAAATCCCATTCCATCTGGCATTTACTTCCCCCATGTCAGCCCATTTGTCGCCATTAAGAGCCTTTATGCTACTTGTCACGTGGCCATGTGATGACCCATGTTAGCCAAGTACGGCTTGCTACTGGTCATGTCGACAATGGCTAGTTTCTCTAGACTTTGGGTTTTGGGAAGCCCCTAGGTTTTCATCCCATTTTTGTCACCTAAACTAATACCTTGAAGACCCCCTAGGTGTTGATCAGAATCCAATCCTTATTAACTTTTATATTTTAGGATTTTGATGCATACTAATACTTGTTGAATAGCTACAAAATGGTGGTGAATACCCTAGAATCCCTAAAATATTGTTATTTTTACCATATTATGTATTAATAGTTCTCTGGTCTTGTAGGTTGCAGATAGTCTGATCAAAATGCGTGAAGTGATCACTCCTCCTGATATCCAAGAGCTACCAAGTACCTCCACTCGGGCGGCCACAAAAACTAAGGCTAAATAGATTCTGGCCAAACTACCACTAACCTCCAAATACCCAAGGGATGGCATTCTCATGGGGTCCAAGGTGGACTCCAAGTGGCAAGAAATAACAGATACCGAGCCTGGACTATGGGCTAAAATGCATGGCTTGGTCCAAGCCATATACCAACAAAGGACCACTGGAGATGATATGGATAAATACATGGCTGCCTCTGGACTTATCAAAGCTACAATTTTTCCCTACTCGGTGAAAGCACTAGAACTAATACTCTAATTGGTGATGCTCTACAACACCCCCACCTGGGTTATTTTTCTCGCCAATCCTCGGCCACTGCACTATCTGACGGCCATCGTCAATCTAGATGTGGATACTTTTGCTTTAGTGCTGGGGATCCCCCAGTTCAAGGGAGCCATTGTTCTCTCCTAGTCTGGGTCATTGAAGGAGTTCAGGGAAGCTTCCCTTCTCTCCCAACAACATCTCAACACCCACTAGCTAAAGTCCCTGAGAAGGGACTATAAAAAAGATGAAGTTGGAGATTCCTCACGGGGACTTTAAAAAATGTATTTAGGTGGGGATTATATTTCTATGCAAGCTCTCTGGAGATCCCCATGCCCAGGACTTCTCGACATGGATGTATTACTTTCTCTACTACATCACCACCCGCAGTCAGACCTTTAACTGGGTGGCTATCATCGCCAACCATGTAGACATGCAGCTAAAGAGCATCATCTAGACTTCAAAGTTCTACATGACATCTTATGTACTGTGGGCACTGGCCCAACATAGACCTACTTTTTAGGGTTTGCAGATAGTGTGAATTCTTTGGAATGGGCCCACCCAGTTGGTACCATGGGATCATTATCCGCAGGTCCAGTGGATACTTATCTTCCCAAATTTTTGCTGGGTAAATGATGTGTTTGTTTACCATAACATTTTGACACTTACTCGAGACACTGGGTACCAGTTGTCGCAAGAGGAAATGAACCTTGTGAGTAATTATGGAAATTGCTTCATTCAATTCCAACAACATACATACATTTAGGTGAGCAGCTTCTTGGGGAAACCCTACCTACTTTCTCAATATTGCAGGGATAGAATTATTCTTTTGGAGTATTGTCGATAGATTCTGGAGCCGCATGCTCTCTTCATAGTGAAGAAGGTTACTAATGTCCCATTCCCAATCTCTTCTGGGAACTATTCTTGTAGCCTTGTCATGGAAAATAGGGTTGATAATGAACTTAAGAGTCTGGGACTAGTAGAATTCCACCATACCAGAAGCGATTTTGCTCCGCTAGGCAAGATAGCAATGACACTTCCCCGAGCGTCCCCGCCACATACAAGTGATATTGAAGATTGATGGGCGGATTGCGTGGAAAGTTCTGATCTTTGGGCCCACCAGCAATAACAAATGTCCAATGGCTTGATGAAAGCCCTCAACCTTCAGGGTTTCCCAAAGGATTTTAGAGATGATGGGCCTTTGGAGAATCGATTGTACAAAGAACATGGCATGAATAAATTGGATCTCCCTCCGGTGGATTGGGGGACCCTGGAGCACATAATAATTGAAGAGGTATTTTGCCCCATTATAGATAATATTCATAAATAATTTGAGCGGGTGTGTCCAAGGAGCACTCAAAAAAGCCAAATTGTGTGGAGGTCTACTTTGACATTTGGAGCCATGGGCCCCAACAAAAGCAAGGGGAAGGACAAATAAAGTACCCTGGCCCAAGTGCCTCCCAAAGGTCTACTCCCCATAATGGCACAGATACAAGAGAAAATAGAGGCATTGAGGCTGATGAGCTAGAAGATAAGCGCCCAACTTTCCCACAGCCTCCTTGCAACTCAAGTAGCATCTGCTCGCCTGGCGGGATCCCCATCATTGGAATCACTAATGAGAAGGTAGGCATTCATGAAGGTGGAGTCTGCAGATATTTTGGATGCTGGGGCCCCATTAGAAAGAAAGAAGTAGAAGGTAAACCCCACCCCAAGCATAGACACTAGCACCAGCATGTCCAACATTCCCCTAGTAGAAGTCATTTTAGATTCTCCCGAACTGGATGATATAAAAAAGGTCTCTCCCCCACATGATGAATTTGACAACATCTTCAGGACGGATGAGCTTTTGAACCTACATGGGGAAATAGACAAGGCGGTGGAAGAAATTGCCACCCAAGAAAAGGAAGAAACCTCTCCCTAACAAAACCCACGGAGAAGACAAGCCAAGAAAAACCAGCTATCCCCCTGAACAAAATAGTCACACACCCAACTTAGCTCCTGCACTGTCGAGACCCGACACTCAAGTGCTTGAGGGCCCAGAGAATTTATTCCCTGGACAACCTTTACAGGCAAATTTGGCCGGTACCCCAGTACCCAGTGACAAATTACCTTTGTTAACGGGGCTAGTCACAAAGTCTCATCAACACAACACAATGAGAAATACCGTGATGTAGGAAATAGAATGGCATAAGGACACTAGATATAATCAAATGTATTTAGATAAAATCAACATGTATCAAGATGAAAAGAACATAAAAGAAAATGAATGAAATAGGACATAACATAATACTGATTATGTTATAGTTGATAAGGAAAAGAGGGGTCGGCGGAAGGTGGAACACTTAGCATTCATTGCATGTGTGTGATGCTTAGACAAGCGAAGCAGTGAGACTTCCTCAGAGGTAGGGATATCTTGTTGAGTCACCTCTATGAGAATCACCTGGATGCAATGAGTGCTAAGTGTTCCATTAATTCTATTTTCTTGCAAGTTTTCATGATTAATATATCTATGATTATCTTGGATAATGGACAGTGCGATTCCTTAACCATAGATGTTCATGCTTTCAATTTCTCTAAGAGTTGAAAATTTAATCTTGGACAACAGAACATTTTGTAAATAGTGCACTGTTTTGCATATGCAGGTGGTTGCACTTCTGTAATTATTTTCTGCATGTGACCTAGAGACAAGCTCTTGATAACTTTGGAACGTAACTGCCTTTTTTATAGAACTGATTGGTGATTATAACCTTGTAACCTCAAGTTCTATACTATCCAACCCTTGTTTTACTATTTGTTCCATTTTCAGGTTAAAGTGGCTTAATTTTAGATAGGAACACCTGATTGATCTGGATAGAAATAAAATAAAACAAAAATTTTGTCTGGTGGTTGAGCAAGAGAGACTATGATTGATAGATCCATGTTGTTTCTCAAGGGTGGCCACATATTTCAAGTATGAGGGAAAAGGATCTAAATTTAGGGATGGTAGAATGATAGAATATATATTAGTCATAAATTTTAATGTCTATTTTTGAGTTCTATGCATTGATAATAATAAAACATATTAAAAAAATTGATTGTAAATTTATAATATAATAATAAATATTATATAATATATTCAATGTTTTTTATAAATAATAATATTATATCAATGTCTGTGAACACCCCCAAATGATTATCATATCTGCAATCAAATTCCACGTCCATATGTTCATAAAACTTAGACATAATTTTTTTGTAAAGAAGTATCCAAGCCTTTCTAAGCTAAGTACAAGATGATAGTGGAATACTTAGCACTCATTCCATGTGTGTGATTCTTAGAGAGGTGAAGCACTAAGACTTCCTGGGAGGTGGGGATTTCCTGTTGATGAACACCTCTATGAGAATCACATGGATGCAATGAGTGCTAAGTGTTCCATTCATTCTAATGAGAGATGAATTCTTGTGAACGTCAACTCATGAAACTCGGGTGGTATCAAAACTTATTAGAATGAGCATAAGGGTGGTATCAAAACATTAATGTTGCAGGAGGGATATGACAAGACAGATTTGATTGATAAATACACCTTGATCCTCATAAAAGAGAAGTTTTGTCAACTTCTAAATGAGTGTCGTGAGGAGAAGGCTATGGAAAAATAAACTGAAATGGATAGTGATTCTTCAGAAGACATTACTAATTTAGTCTAGACATTACTATCATATTTTTTAAACTTCAATTCATCCTGTGATTTCAAAGACAAAAATAAAGTGTCTATTTAGAGATTTTACAAAATATTGGGAGTTTTCTTAGTAGTTGATGATAGTAGATAAATGTTTTGTTGACTTACATAATTAATACTAGACTGTCTTCATATTTACCTATGATTAATTTTGGTATGAGATTGGAATGAAGGTATATTACATCACATGGAAAGTATGAATTCCAGGACACAATCCAATCAGTTTTCTGTTACACACAAATTATTTAGAACTGCTAGTTAACTAGAATTGGCAGCATTAAGAGTTGAAGAATAGGATAGATCTACTCAAATAAAGATATCCATTGAAAGGACCCACTTCTCACAATCTTACAAAGCTTTAGAATTTTGTCACCTCACTATGATCTCATACTTACTATTTCCTTTCTTCACATGCCTCTTGGAGTAAGTGGGCAGTACATGCATGCCACAATTTTTAATGGGTCCCAATTGAGCTTTCAGATTGTTTCATCTTTCATACCCAAAAAAAATCTGATTCACCTCCAAGAAACTCAGTATTCTCCATTTTAGAGATTACCACATTAGCACATAGATTCCCTCTAAAATATCCTCTCTTATCTTTTCTCATCTCAAAACCATTTGACCATGGTGGAAATGGCTTCCATGTTGCAAAAAGTATTAATGGTGTTTATCACAACCTTTCCAAGAGCCTTATTTTAAGTTTTTTCCATGTGAGATTGAATGGAATATGTCCACACATCGAGTTGGGTCGGTGAATGCTAGGTTAGGTCTTTATTCGCACTCCAACAGTCTCAATTATTCTTGGCTATAGTCATCTAACAAAGTCTAATATTGGAACTCTGTGTAAAATAATGTAAACTATGATGAGATAGTTTTTAAAATCCATATCACCAATAGACATTTTTTTGGAATCCATGTCACCTATAGAATTTTGAACCTATAGGTGCACATAAGGTCACTTTGCAAAATCTTGTCTCAATTTTTCATTTCTTAAAACCATTTTGATAGTCGCAACAATGCTTGTATATTGCAGAAAGCATAATTAGTGTTCAACACAATCTTGTCAAAAGCCATTTTATTATTCTTCACCTAGTGAGGGTAAACGAACTATTTAAAAGCATCAAGGTAACTAAGTAAATTCTAGCGGAGGCTCCATATGACATGCCTAGTATCCCAATGCTTTAAGACTACAAATTTCATATGACAAATCACATATGACAAATTCCACCACAGCTAATTTGTTCACACATCTATAATCTATTTGGTCGGAATTCATTCTAAATTTAAGAGCTTAATAAATTCTAAATGAAGTCTCTAAATATGGTACCATATTCAGAGACATATATGAGTCTCTATAATTCCGATTACTGAAGTAATACAGACAAATTTTTAATGTTGTCTCTTAATATGGTATCATATTCGTAGACATATATATGTAGTACATGACTTTAGCTTTCAAGTGGAGGAGTCTATGAACGTGCCTCCTTTTATCTCTGATCTGCAATGACCGTATGAAGTAGATAGTGTTTTCAGATTGATATCTAATATATTTAATAACCTATGTCTACGTATCTTCCTAAGTCTTTCTTATCTCTTTCTTGAATGGTTGGCAGAATATAATTAACTATGTTTTTGATGCCTTTTGTTTTATTATACTAATTAGTACTTTATCGCTGTGTATCCCATGCTTTTTCGTGATATTCCTCAACCATATTATGATCACTTTTATAATATCTTGGCTCTATGATAGACCAAAGGTATATAAGTTTGATGTTTTCTTTGTAACCCATTCTACAATAGACCAAAGGTAGCTTAGATAAAATGTGTGGGAAAAAACACTTAAACCCTAATTGCAAAACCCCCTAAAAATGCATAGAAAATAGAACGAATACCTGGTGCGCGGTTCGCAAAAATGCTTCTGACTAAATCTCACCGTCGACCCATTGAAGTAGACACCAGCTAGCAGATCACCCTCGAGCTTGCAGAGCAGAGCACATCCAACGATTGATAAAACCTAATTCAATGCTTTTTAATGTTCCTCACAGACCTGACCAGCTACAGTGATCTACTAGCTGGTGTCTACTCCAATGGCTCGAGGGTGAGATTTAGTCAGAAGCATTTTTGCAAACCGCGCACCAGGTATTACTTCTTCTGTATTCTCTGCATTTTTAGGGGTTTTTGCAATTAGGGTTTAAGGGTTTTTTCCAACACATTTTCTCTGAGCTACCTTTAGTCCATCGTAGAATGGGTTACAAAGAAAACATCAAACTTAGCTAACTTTGGTCTATCATAGAGCCAAGATATTATAAAAGTGATCATAATATGGTTTAGGAATGTCACGAAAAAGCATGGGATACACAACGATAAAGTACTAATTAGTATAATAAAACAAAAGGCATCAAAAACACAGTTAATCATATTCTGCCAACCATTCAAGAAAGAGATAAGAAAGACCTAGGAAGATACGTAGACATAGGTTATTAAATATATTAGATATCAATCTGAAAAAACTATCTACTTCAGACGGCCATTGCAGATCAGAGAGAAAAGGAGGCACGTTCATAGACTCCTCCACTTGAAAGCTAAAGTCATATACTACATATATACGTCTATGAATATGATACCATATTCAGAGACAAAATCCAAAATTTGTCTGTATTACTTCAGTAATCGGAATTATAGAAACTCATATATGTCTCTGAATATGGTACCGTATTTAGAGACTTCATTTAGAATTTATTAGGCTCTTAAATTTAGAATGAATTACTACCAAAAAGAATATAGATGTGTGAACAAATTAGCTGTGGTGGAATTTTTCATATGTGATTTGTCATATGAAATTTGTAGTCTTAAATCATTGGGATACTAGGCATGTCATGCGGAGCCTCCCCTAGAATTTACTTAGAACTTACTTAGTTTTCAATTAAGGGTAAAATAGTTTTTGAACGAAACAGTAACCCTTTACAAAAGACTAAAGATAGGCAGGAAGCAACAAAACTAGAAAAAAATAGACAACATCAAAAGCAGCAGCTGGGGGAAAAGAAGAAAGACATTTAGAACCCCACCAGCAAAGGCACCCAGACAAAAGATGAAAGTAAACAAAAAGGGAATCAGCCCCAGCAAACAAAGTCAAGTCTGCTTCAAGATCTCAGCAGACTCCTCCATCGCATGTTTATATTTATCAATGGCTTCTTTGAGGTCTTTTATATCTTTGGAACTCCCCTGTTTCACTTTTTTTGTACCTGCCCTAGTACGAGTCCCAGGGCCAGCAATGCTGGGATCAACAGTATTATCCATATCAACATTGATAGGGTTAGAGTTCCCATCCACCACAGAGAGAAAATCCCTAAGATTACTATCAGTCACTTTCATGCCCTTGTAGTTGTTTTTCATAAGTCAGCTAAGGGTATCTTCAATGCTCTAGATGCAACTTTCAGTAGTACGCTGGCGGAAGTTGACCACAGCATTGATCTTTAGCTTGAGTTTCTCCAGTAGGCTTTTTTCCATATTCTCCTCCTGAGCCTCATTGGTTGTACCTTCATTCAGAGGTTTAGCAATCAGGATAGCTAGCTTATTAACCCTATTCTGGAGGTCATCATACTTTCCATTAATCTCTCTAATCTCTTCAAGAAGCCAAGTATTCAACTGCAGATCCATATCAGCCCGTTCTCTCACAACCTGGATAAACCTGCAAGGGTCTTGGGTTTTTTCGGTCTCATTATCATGGCTATCTCTAGTTTTGTCTTTGTATTTTTTATTCCCCTTAGATCCCTTATCCTTGTCTTCCCTGGAAGTCCTATCCGCTAAAGACACAGACTCCGCATAATTCACCAGAACAGGGGTAGTGTCAGAAATGCCCTTCTCTTTGGTCTTCAAAATTGGCTCACTATGATTTTTAACAGGGGAATTAGGGCTTTCCACCTCCAAAGCTGTAGGAACACCCCGAGAGGTATTCTTGTCTTGGCCCTCCATTTCCACTTCCTCAGAGCTGCCTTTACTGTCATTTTCCATCTCCTTAGAGGATCCCGTTAATTCCTGCTGAAGGGATTCAGTGTCTTCCTCCGTTTCCATACCAATTTCCTTAGAGAGGAATTTATCAGCTTCCCCTTTTTCCGTTTTCACTTGCTCCTTATCCTTAGCCTCAGTTTCGTTGTTCATGTTCATGCCTTCCTCCTCCGTGAGGATCTTGACATGCCCTTCTCCACCAGTGTTGTCTTTACCCTTCCTCTTTTTCCTAGGAGTGTTACTCCCAGAAGCGATAGGTCTTTTACCTTTCTTGCCTCTGTTCGAATCTTCCACCTTAGGGTTACCCTGCATCTTAAATTTAGCATGCTCATAAATTAACAGGATAAGCCCATCATGGAGAATAGGCGAGGCAACATTCTTTCTATTCTCCAAGATACTATTTTCCAGAGACTTGAGAAGAAAGAACAGGAAAGAGATTCTCCTTTTGTAATGGAAATGGTTAACCAGCATGGAATGAAAATTCTAAACCCTAGTATACTGACCATCTAGTGTAAAATACTGCATCATAAATTTAACAACTTTAGCCCAAAAGAGCTTCATATGATCCCACAGGAAAAAATCACCTGATTGTTTGACAAGTAGACCTCTTTCCACTTTAGTCTTAGGATACATTCTAGCAGAATTTTTAGCCATGAAAATACCTCTATAGTATTTAAGACCAGACATCTTAAGACCCGTAATATCAAAGATAAGTTTCTCCATCACACAAAAAGTCTTACCATAGAGTTACCTGGCCATTGTCCAACCTGTCCACAAATTCTTTGGAGATGTCCTTATTATTTCTGTGGAGTCTCTCCATATACTTTGTAACCATGCCTTCCTTGAGTCTCTTCCAGACTTCAACTTCTTTCTTCCATTTACAGACCAATGGTTCTTCCCTTTTCAACTTTCCTCCCATACTGCCAGAAAACCAAAGAGAAAAATACCACAGAGTGAAAGCGGAATGAGAAGTTATTGAATGAATGATGGTTAAATGCTGCCCTTTAATAGAAATGACAACACTTCTCCCATAAGTGCTATTATTAACGCACTTGCTGTCATGCATGTGAAGATAAAAAATGAGGCAATTCTGTGAACTAGCCTTTCTTGTCATCATTATTGGGGATATTACTGGGTTTTTGGCAGATTTGATCGTACTTCACAAGATTAACGATATCAATATTTAACCCTTGATATCCATTCTAGTATCTGAAATCATCACTAAAGGCACCCACATTTGCCAGGCTGTCAGCCACACAGTTGGACTCTCTAAAGATATGACTGGCATAGGCAACGTCAAAGCCATCAATCATAATTTTTATTTCTTTGAAGATATGACTAGTATTCCATGAGGGAGAGTTAATACCATTAATACAATTTATAGTATTCAATGAATCCCCTTCCAGCCACAATTTATAGCATGGAGGGCCACCATTGCTTCAGCCATATGACTAGTTTGAGATCCAATTTGAATAGCAGAGGCCGCAATGCACTTTCCTTCAGTATTTCTAGCAATGCACCCACATCCTGCTATGCCAGGGTTACCTTTGGCTGCCCCATCAAAGGTCACTTTGAGCCAACCAGGAGGAGGAGAGTTCCACATAGTAGAATCACGGGGAGAAATAGGAGCTTTATACTTGGAGGTGAAGTCCCTGTTCTAAAGAATCTCCTTATCATTGATCCCTTCTTGAATTTTAGTTTTTAACTCAACAACAACTTTAGTATTTTCAGTAATGTTGTTGATAATTTTGGATCCAATCAAGAGAGGAGTAGATTTTTTGTCTCGGAATATCCTATCATTCCTTTCTTTCCAAATCCTCCATATGACATGAGGGCCGGTAAAATCCCAAACAAGTTTTCCCAATTAGTGTTGGAAAGGGGATCTCCATTGTTCTAGAAATTCTTGAATTGTATTAGGGAACACCCAGCTAACTTTCCAGTGATGTAACACCACCCTCCAAGTATCCCTAGTGAACTGGCAATGAAGTAGAAGGTGAGAAGAGGTCTTGGCTTCTTTCATACAGAGATAGCATCTATTAGGGATAATCCATCCTCTTTTCTTTAGATTCTTAGTAGTTAGGATTTTATCCTGAATAAAAAGCCAGAAAAAAAAAGTTAATTTTAGGAATTAGAGAAGGAAACCAAACCTTAGCCCCTTTGGGCTCCTCCTCCCTAGGGGAGATCATCAAATAGGCAAAGGCCATAGAGAAGGTACCATTAGGATTAGGGGCCCAGATCAACTCATCTTCTTTATTAGCTTTAACAGCCCAGGGAGAAAGATCCATGTTAATATTTTTTAGGATGGGATCAATATCACATAGGTTTATCCATTTATTTTATCTCCAGTAATCCACCACTTTACAACCAATTATGACATTACACATCTCTGCAAATTTATCCATGCCAGGGTACTGGATCAGAGGTTTATCCCTAAACCATGGATCTTCCCAGAAATTAATTTTCTTCCCATTAAAAACTTTCCATCGGGCACCTTTAGCAGCTAGGGGTCTTGCCTTCAAAATGCTATTCCAAATCACAGAGCCCTGAGCAACAAGGGGAGAAGAGAGGAAATAATCAATAGAGGGAGTATCAAAAAGATACTTGGACTTAAGAATTTTGTTCCAACCTTTCTCTTCTCCAAAATTTCTCCAGCACTGCTTAGCTAGGAGAGCTATATTAATGTCCTTAATTCTTCTGATGCCAAGACCCCCAAGATTGACTGGCTTACACACTTTTTCCCAAGCCACTAGATGGATTGTATCTTTCATTTCGGTGCCAGACCATAAAAATCTTTTCTGAATTTTCTCAATCGAATCAGCAATCTTGGAAGGGATTTTGAAAAGACTTAGGGCAAAAATTAGGAGGTTCTAGAGAGAGCTCTTGAGCAGCAGAACTTTACCAGCATTGTTGAGGAGGGAGCCTTTCCAACAAGAAATTTTTCTGTTGAACTTATCCACAATCACCATCCAGAAAGAATCAGGAGGTTTACTACCCAAAGGCAAACCCAAATAGCTTGAGGGGAGAACAACAATAGAATAGCCCAGGATAGTCGCCATTCTCTTCTACCAATTAGGGGGAGTGTTGATGAAGAAAAGGGAGCTTTTATCCCAATTAATAAGCTGACCAGTAGCCGAGGAATAAGTGTGAAGGGCTTTCTTGATAGTTGTAGCTTCTTTAATAGAGGAGGACCCCATAAGGATAGTATCATCAAAAAACTTCTCATGGGAGTAGGGAGGGCAAGAGGGCAAGGGGAGAAGGCAAAGAATCTTCCCTTCCAAGACCCCTTTAGAGAACATTCTCCCAAGACTTTCAGCCATGATTGAAAACCGGATGGGAGAAATAGGGTCTCCTTGGCGGAGACCTCTTGAAGGAAATAAGAGATTAGAGGTAGATCCCTTCACCAGCACCGAAATAGAAGGAGATCCAATGAGTTTCTTAATAAGGCCAATCACTTTCACAGAGAATCCAAAGGCAGATAGAAATTTGCAAAGGAATTTCCAATCCACTCTATCATAGGCCTTAGACAGATCCACCTTCATGAGGAATCCATTTTTCTTTGAGACCTCCAGAGAGTGAATATTCTCATGAACCGAGATAATAGAATCCAGAATTTGACGACCCGAGACAAAGCCATTTTGTTGGGGGGAGATTAAATCTGGGAGAATCTTTAGAATACAAGCCGTTAGGACCTTGGATATAATCTTGTAGAAGGTGTTACAAAGACTGATCAGTCTTAAACTATCTACATTATCCACTCCAGGCCTCTTAGGGATGAGGACAAAAAAGGTGGAATTAACTTCTCTCAGCAAGGAACAAGAACCAAAGAATTCTTTCACAGCATCTGAAATGTCTTTCTCCACAATATGCCAGAAGGATTGGAAAAAGAAGGGAGGGAACCCATCCAGGCCAAGAGATTTTTCTCCTTCAAACGAGAAAGTAGCCACTCTGATTTCCAGAGTAGATGGAATTTTGCTCAGCATCTTATTGTCCTCTCCTAATAGGATACAAGGGATCGAGTCCAGCAGCAGATGTTGATTGTCTCCAGAGAGGTCAGTGTCAGATTTGAGAAGGGTGGAAAAATAACCGGTCAATTCTTTTTTAATTTCCTCTTCCTTGCTTAGTTTACCCTGATTCCCATTGATGTGATCTATTCTTTTGGCAGCCTTGTGCTTCTAGGCAGTAAGGTGGAAGAACCTAGTATTTTTATCACCCGCAGGGAGCCAAAGAGCTCTAGAGTGTTGTCTCTAAAAAAACTCCTCCTTAGAGATAATATTATGGTAATCTGCTTGAATTTTAATTTCCTTGAATTTTTTGTCCGCTGTCAGGCCCTCAAGGTCGATAATTCTTTGAATTTCTTCGAGTTCAACTTGGACCAGACTTTTTTTCTTAAAGATATCTCCAAAATCCTCTTTATTCCAAACCTTAACTCTGCTTTTGATGTTTTTAAGTTTTTGAACCACTCTATACATCGTTGTGCCCTCCACTTGGATATTCCACCATTCAGAAATATGCTTAGCAATGTTAGGGTGCTGCATCCATATTTTGTTGAATCAAAAATGATAGTTCCTCTTCCCCAAGATAGGATTAGCTTGGATAGATATAGGAGAGTGGTCAGAGCCAATTCTAGGAAGAGAAGACAAAGAGAACTCATAGAGAAGAATCCAATCCATATTCAGAAGGGACATATCCAATCAAACTTGAATCAAGTTATCCCTAATTCTTTTGTTAGACCAGGTAAAGCTGCTACCTCTGAGGTCAAGGTCCAAGAGAGCTTGGTTATTGATGAAATCCTTGAGAGCCATTCCACTATCAATCTGAGAGGAGATACCACCCATTTTTTTAGAGTATGTCAAGGGAGTATTAAAGTCTCCAGCCACCATCCAATAATCATTCTTAAAGCTACTTCTCTCAGCTTCTAATCTGTGCGAGAAGCTATCCCTACTAGTTTTAGAGTTGGGAGCATAAATATTTGAGAGGACCCAGGTGAATCCATCTTGAATATGGTTGAACCGTATGGAAGAGATATTTCCTTTTGATTTGATGAGGTCCCCTGAGATAGTGTTAAGGTTCCAAAAGGTAGCAATACCACCTGAAGCTCCCACAGAGCTACACCCAATCGCTCCACAATTTTTAAACAATTTTAGCTTTTCTACTTTATCTCCTGGCATTTCAGTTTCTTAGATTAGAATAATATATAGTTTCTGATCTCTAACTAAATTTCTCAACACATCTTTCTTGTGGGGGCTATTTAATCCCCTGATGTTCCATGAGATAATCTTCATCTAAAACTTTGGGAGCAATCCTGGATGGTCCTTTGTCACCCATCCGCTATACTTTTCTACTCTCTTGATCTCAAGTGAAACTTTTTTTAGGTCGGCCTCTCAGAGGTTTTTGAGTTCCCACATTCACTTTCTTAGCTCTAATTACCACACCTCCTTGGGGCATCCCAGGAACACTGCTAGTATTTTTCTTCTTGCTATTAGATACCTCACTCCAGGGGTCCCTTCCAACTTCTAAAAAAGGGCTAGATTCTTCAAGCGAGTCTGCCCAGTTGGGGTTATCCTTTGGGGTTTGAGGGCTAGGAATATTGATGGTCGATTTGGCACCTAGATCTATTATAACATCAAATGGAGAAGAGATATTCTCAATATAAAGGGTTTCCATACCTTTTTGGTCTCTAGAAATTTCTCCTTCTTCGAAGAAATCGTCTGGCTCAGTTGCCTTTGACGGGAGAGGATCCTCACATCTTTGGTTAGAATCCCCCAGCTAGGAATCCATCAGGCTAGCATCTGCAACTTTTTCTATAAATATCACTAGGTCTGTCGATGAGGGAGCAGTAGGGTTAACCAGAGGTTTCTCCTTTCAGATCTTTCTTGGTTCCTTTAGAGGTATAGTTTTTACTTTCTGGGTCTTGCGAGGACACTCTTTCACCCTGTGACCTGATTTATTATAGGTAAAGCACACAAAAGGGAGGGATTCAAATTATACTTCTTAAGACCAAGATCCAAGCTTTGATTTAATCACTATAGTGTTAGGAAGGTCTGCCATCTGGAGGATTTTGACACAAAATCTAGCATACACCCTTCTTGTTTTAGCCGCAGTCATAGGATCAATTGATAGGAGGTCTCCAAAGGAACTTGCCAGTCCTCCCAGCATATCTTTGTGCCAATATTTGAGGGGGAGACCTGGGAATCTAACCCAGACCCGAGCCAAGACAAAGAAAGCTGAATCATTTAGAACCAAACTAGGGGACCATTTATGCAGGGAAAGGGAGAAATGACCCAGCATCCAAGGGCCTCCATAGAGAATATGAGACAGATCTTCCATGTTAGAAAACTCAAAGGAAAAGAATCCTTTAGCCATTGCAGCTATATCAACTTGCCCTTTCAGATACCATTTCCTCTTGGCAAACTATCTAACAGCTTCAATATTAGGTCTCCCTCCTGCAAACTTGCCTATGAGGGTCATTTCCATTGCCAAAATGGAATGATCGATCAAAGGGTCAGGAATAATAATAGAAAATTCTCCTTTTGACGGGTTGGATATCACATTGACCACAAGAAAGGAAGATTTCCTTGATGGTTTAATACAAAAGAGGCTAGCCCACTTACCCTTGGGAGCTAACACTCCACCTTTGAGAGATTCTTGATCCTATCGAGGACCGTCAGAGGGGCCCACAGTAGAAGTACTCTCTGGGGTGGTAGTCTTATTTGACTTCAACCCATTTTGGTCAAAATCAACCTTATAATCAAAAAGCTGAGGAGGGAGCCCACCTGTCAGGCAGAGCAAGGAAGAATCCAATGCAGATACTGTACCTACTGGGGCTGCACCGCCATTGCCAGAATTTGAAAGCAGGTTCCCGCTCGAGGAAATTGCCAGAGGTTTCCCACTTGAGGTCTCCGCCATTAGAATTTACTTAGTTGCTTTGATGCTTTTAAATAGTTTGTTTAGCCCTACTAGGTGAAGACCAATAAAATGTCTTTTGACAAGATTGTGTTGAACACTGATCATCCTTTCTGTAATATACAAGCATCGTGGCCACTATCAAAATGGTTTTAAGAAATGAAAAATTGAGACAAGATTTTGCAAAGTGACCTTATGTGCACCTATAGGTTCAAATGTCTATTGGTGATATGGATTCCAAAAAAATTTCTATTGGTGATATGGATTTTAAAAACTATCTCATCATATTTTGCATTATTTTACAATGAGTTATAATAATAGAATTTTTTAGATGCATATATATGAGAATAATTGAGATGGTTGGAGTGAGAAAAAATACCTACCCTAGCATTCACCCACCCAACTCAATGTGTGGACATAGTCTATTCAATCTCACATGGAAAAAACAAAAAATAAGACTCTTGGAAAGGTTGTGATGAACACCATTAACACTTTTTGCATCATGGAATCCATTGCCACCATGGTCAAATGGTTTTGAGATGAGAAGAGGTAAGAGAGGATATTGTAGAGGGAATCTATGTGCTAAATTCCTAATCTCTGAAATGGAGAATACTGAGTTTCTTTGAAGTGAATTAGATTTTTTGTGGGTATGAAAGCTGAAACAATCTGAAAGCTCAATTGGGACCCATTAAAAAATGGTGGCATGCATGTACCACCCACTTACTCAATGAGGCATGTGAAGAAATGGAATGGTAAGTATGATATCATTGGGAGGTGACATAATTCTAAAGCTCTGTGATATTATGAGAATTAGGTCCTTTCAATTGATATCTTCATTTGAGGAGATCTAGATCCTATTCCTCAACTCTTAATGCTGTCAATTCTAGTTAACTAGTAGTTCTGAATAATTTATGTGTAAAAGAAAACTGATTGTATTGTGTCCTAAAATTCTTTATTTCCATGTGATGTAATATACCTCCATTCCTATCTCATACCAAAATTAAGCATAGGTAAATATGAAGACAGTCTAGTATTAATTATGTAAGTCAACAGAACATCTATCTACTATCATCAACTGCTAAGCAAACTCCCAATATTTTGTAAAGGATTTAGAAAACCACTTTTCTTTTGTCTTTGAAATCACATGATTAATTTAAGTTTAAATAACATGATAGTAATGTCTAGAATAAATTAGTAATGTCTTCTAAAGAATCACTATTCATTTCAGATCATTTTCCATAGCCTGCTCCTCACGACCCTCATTTAGAAGCTAATAGAACTTCTCTTTTATGAGGAGAAAGGCGTATTTATCAATCAAATCTTCCATGTCCTATATCCCTCCCGCAACATTACTTTTTTGATACCACCCTTATACTTATTCTAAGAATTTTTTATACCAACCAAGTTTCATGAGTTGATGTTCACAAGAATCCATCTATCATTAGAATGAACGGACAACTTAGCACTCATTATATCTAGGTGATACTCACAGAGGTGAATTAGTAGGAAATTCCCACCTCCTAGGAAATATTAGTGGTTCACCTCTTTGAGCATGACACACATGCAATGAGTGTTAAGTGTCCCACCATCATCTTGTACTTAGCTTAGAAAGGCTTGGATACTTCCTTAAAAAAAGTTTATGTATAAGTTTCATGAAAGTATGGATGTGGAATTTGATTACAAATATGATGCTCATTTGGGGCTGTTCATAGACATTAATATAATAATATTATTTATAAAAAATAATGAATATATTAGAAGAACAATTAGTCATTTTCCTCCATACTGTTGGCCACAATCTTAGGAATCGTCAGATTGCCCATAGCTTTGGACACTCAAGAGAGATAGTAAGTCAATACTTCTACAAGGTATTGAGGGCTATCTTAGTGCTCCATGTGGATTAATTTATACTCCCTAGTCCAAACACTCCTCCAGAAATCAGTGGGAAGAACTGTTTTGATACATACTGCAAGGTATATCTCCTAGTGGTTCAATTTTGTTTGATTGAGTTGTAATCCTTTTATCACATGTTCATTAGACTATGAATTTTATGAAAATAGGATTGTGTGGGAGAAATTGATGGATCCCATATACCATTCACTATCGATGTCAACATAAAAGCTAAATATCATGATAGAAAAGGTAACTTGTCACAGAATATTATGGGAGTGTGTTCATTTGATTATAAGTTTCAATACCTCCTTGCTAGTTGGGAAGGGTCTGTTCTAGATAGTCATGTTTGATCTTCAGATCTCTCCAGATTTGATCCACTAGTAGTTCCCCATGTATGTAACATATGATTATATAGTGAAGCATATGAAAAATAACACAACGTTATAACAATATACTTTATTTTGTGTAAGAAAATATTATTTGGTCGATGTTGGATATCCAAATGTACCAATATTTCTCATGCCTTATCAATGCAGACATTACCACCTAAAGGATTTTTCAATATAAATCCCAATAAACACACCACAGAATTGATTAACCATCAACACTCCTCGCTCAGGAATGCAATACATTGTACATTTGGGATTTTGAAGCAGTGTTTTCCTATCTTGAAACATGCAACATCTTATAATATCATGACACAAACAAATATTGTTTTGGCATGTTGCATACTTCACAACTTCATTACGATAGAGGACGACATTCCATCCAAGGTAGAAATTGAAGAGGAAGATAGTCATGATCGGATAGATGTCCCAATTCTTGAGACATATGGGTTGAGCTAGCATGAAAGAGATGATTGGGGGAAATTTTGAGATGAAATAGCAAGAAGGATGTGGGAAGACTACATATCTCGATCTTAGTCATTTGAATAACTACTATGACATTGTTTAAACTTTAATTTCAGATTTCATAATTTTCACGAACTGATATATCTACTTAAAAATTGATGAGTTCATTTTATATTAGTAGTGTTATCATATATAAATAGTGTTGTCATGTTATATTAAATGATGTTATGACATATTCTGTGTTGTCGTGTTATATTCAATCTTATTATATTCAATATTGTTATATTTAATGATGTCATGTTATATTTAATGATGTTATATTTAATGTTTTAAAATATAACACATACCATGAGCTCAATATACAAGCACTTGGTATATTATTAGAAAATCAAGAGTTAGTTAGCTTAGCATGTATTAAACATTGAACACAATCTCCTATTTTAGCACAAAGGCAGAGAGTCTAGTTGTACCACAACTCTTGTTTATAGGAGGAATGGTTGTCAAAAAGCCATGTGTTTTTTTATTATTTATTAATATAAATTTTCATTCTTTTTAGATTATTTGAACTTCAATTCTATGATGATTTTGGAGTAGCTAAAGACAATGCAATGCAAAGAAGGGATATTACCCTGAAATAGTCATTATTTAATGCGGGAATAAAGTAATTTGCCCTGGAATAGTCATTATTTGAATTCCCGAATTAGAAAATTAATCCTCATTTTTAGGCCAATGCTTGGATTAATTAATTTGAAAAAACCTGGAATTCAATTTTTATTCTAGAATAAGCTATTCATGGATTCAAAATTACAACAAAATGTATAAGTGATTGGGTCCGTGTGTGAATGGTTCTTTAGGTTTTCTGGGAAATTTTTTTTTGCGAGAGTCATCTGCCATTTCCACTGTGCAACAAAATTGATAAAAGTTCAAAAATTAAATTTTGTAAGCAAATAAATTTTTTTAATAATCTTATTTTTTTTTAAGTTAATAATACATATTTTAATTAAAAAACCAGCAACAAAAATGATAAGTTAAAAAATTAAAATTTGTTAGAATTTTTTTTTTATAATTATAATTTTTTAATAAGTTAAAAATACGTATTGTTCAAATTAATTAATCAAAAGAAAAATGATCCTTATTCCAATTCCACATTATTGGATCCAAACGTATAATAGATTAATTCCCAGTCATCTTTTAGGTGCACCAAACAGGTCCAAACCTTATTCCATCTTTCATTTTCAAGATTAATTAATCTGAGAATAGGTCCTTATTCTAGAATAAGGACCTATTCTGGATAAATTAACTCCATGCACCAAACGGGCCCTTTTAATAAGAGCCTTATTATTTTGACATACATTTAGATATTATACATAGTTATAAAATTTATAATATAAACTTCTTTGACTATATAATATCCCTTCTTTACGTTGCATTGTCTTTAGCTACTCCAAAATCATCATAGAATTGAAGTTCAAATGATCTAAAAATAATGAAAATTTATATTGACAAATAATAAAAAACACATGAAATTTCGACAACCATTCCTCCTATAAACAAGAGTTGTGGTACAACTAAAGTCCATGCCTTTGTGTTGAAATAAGATATTTGGCTCAATGTTTAATACATGCTAAGCTAACCAACTCTTGATTTTCTAATAATATACCAAGTGCTTGTAGATTGACTTCATGATATGTGTTATATATTAAAACCTACTTGATTGGATGGTAAGATTAATGAGTTTTCCAAGCATAATAGAGATGCTAGTTTTCTTTTTTCCTTTTTAATATAATTAATTTGTTACCTCCAGTGAGATTGGGATCTAGTGTGAATCCTTGCGCCTTGTAACTAGTTTTACCCATCTTCCCAATTTGACATTGTTTGCATATTTCCAGTTTAGGTTTCTTCAAAATAGGAATACCTCTTACTCTTTTGTTCTTGCTTATGTTGACCAAGTTATCAAAATTAACATGACACAATCTTTTATGCCATAACCAGCTTTATTCTACAAGTGCAATAAAACATGAACTTTCAGTGAGATCAAGATAGAATAGATTACCTTTTGTTTGCTTGCCAGTTCCAACTAGGTTTCCTTTACCATCCAGGAGCTTGGCCTTACCATTCATGAATTCTACCTTAAAACCAATGTTATTGAGCTATGCCACACTTAGTAGATTACACCTTAGTCCTTCAACCCAATAAGCATTATCACATTTGATTCTTCATTTAGAGAAATACAACCTTTACCTTTCACACAGCAAGGTTCATTATTCCCAACTTTGACACTCCCACCATCATAGTGCTCAAGATGTTCAAATTTATTTTATCACCAGTCATGTGGTGATAACAACCAATATGAGTTATCCAAGGGTCATTAACATGAGAGAAAAGTGTAGTCTTTTCATTTTCTTCATTATCTGACTCATCCTTAATAGTAATGTAAACCATTTCATCTTCATCTTCACCACTATTAGAATATTTTGCAATATAACAAGATTTCTTACCTTTGTCCTTGTAGCTTTTATAACTTTTGAAATCTTTCTTTCCTTTGTACTTGTTGAGCTTTCTCTCATCTTTGTCTTCTTTTTTTGGACACTTATCAACAATATGGCCAATCTCGTCACATGAAAATAAAATCAATGGTATTCTTCCTTTGTACTTTCCTTTTCCTTTGGTAGCTCTCTTTGCAAGTAGTGATTTAATGATTTCTAGATCTTCATCATCAAATTCATCATCACTATCATTGTCAATCTATTTTCCTTTTGAGTTTCTATCCATCTTACCAAGGCTTAATTTGTCTTTGAATGTAGACTCAAAATTTCTAGGATTAGGAGAATAATTGTCAAAATTGTCCAACTCAAAAGTTGTTAGCCTTTTAATCAATGCATCTAAAGTTATATTATTACTACACCTCATCTCTTGAATAGATGAAAATCTAATTACATAGATAGGGAGTAAATTTCCCAATTCCTTACTAACCATTATTTTTTCTTTAATCTATCCACCAGCAGATCTGATGACACTGACACTTTTCTTGATTTTGTCACTGTATTTTGTAATGTCTTCTCCTTCTTTCATTTTCATCAGATCAAACTAACCTCTAACATTCTTTACTTTGGCTCTCTCTACATTGTCATCACCTCCATGGATATCATGTAGTTTCTTCCACATATCATTTGTAGTAGGGCAGTCCTTGACTTCATCAAATTCTGAATAGTTGAGTAAACAAGCTATATCAATCATCATTATGTTATGATTCTTCATGTCCACCATTTGATCCACACACAAAGGTCTAGGTGGTTCCGCATACTTGTGGTCCAAGAATTACAAACCAATATTTCCAATAGTAGATAGATGTAGCCTCATCAAATCTTGCCATGTAGGAAAGTTGTCTTTGTTAAGCTTGGGGATCTCCCTTCTGTAAAACATCTTTGATCTTTAGCTTAGGCCTTGAAACCTTCCCTGAAAGCACCAAAAGCTCTGATACCAATTGTTGGAAATGAGTTTAGTAATTGAGAGGGGAGGAGTGAATCAGTTACCATAAAAAAAATCCAAGTCCCTTAGATGTCTTAATCAAAATTATCACTTTGCTTAGTTAATAAAAGATATTTCATTGTTACTATGTTAATAAAGAAATCTTAAGATATTAAATGTGATTAAACTTTAGTGATTAAATGCAGAAACATAAATCATAAAGCAAGTAACATGTACACAGATGAGACCAAGATTTACCATGGAAACCCAATTTGGGAGAACAACCAATTGCAACTACTTACTATTTTTCACTCTTCTAAAGTGAGCCCTATTAGGAGCCAACCTTGTTAAAGATAAAAAAAATACACTGTTAGAGGATTTAATCACCCTATTAGGAGTGGCCTTATTAGAGGTCTTCAAACACTTCAATGTAGAAATGCCACCTTGTGAGAGGACTTATGAAAGACTGTTAAGTCTACTGTGTCAAGAGATTTGGATCACTGCTACAATTGTTAGAGAGTAGCAATGAGTTGACCTTATTGAAGGAGCAACTATCTTTGTAGATTCAGCTCTATGCTCTTGCTTTAACTGGATCCTCATTGATTAAATATTTGTTTGCAGCTCGGTCTGGATATTCTGTCCTTAATCAGAATTCCCTCTTACTTCGCCTTCATTCTTCATATCAAAAGTCTTCCTCTTTTTCATATTCAATCCAAACTTGACCTTGTATATATATGACAGGCCTTGTCAAGTTGGCTGGAATACCCTTCCAAATAAACAATAAAGCTTAAGTTTGTCAGTTGCAATTAACCAATTAAACATAAAGTGTAAACTGCAATCAGTCAGATGATAGTAAATGCATAACTCAGTTAACACTGTAATCCTTCGATGCCTGATCATTACTTGGCTAAAACCAAACTTACTGTATTGCTTGAGTGAACTCGGTTAATACAGAACTTCCTTCACTAACCAATAGAACTCGGTTAATACATCAAATCACTTGGGCTGATATTGGAGTCTTCTCCAATGCCTGAGAGAGCTTGACATAAACTAACTCTTCTCAGTTAGGTTTAGACATTTCTATAATATCATTGCATTTGTGTATACAATAATGACAATACACAATTGAATAATTGTCTTCAACATGAACTTCTCAAGAAATCCTCAAAAGACTAAGAACATACAAAATCTTCCACCAAATGATTTGAAAAATTGAAGGAATTGAAAAAATGCACCAAGGAATCCAAAAATCCGATGCCCATAAATTTGTTATCAACAAAAAATTGTCATTTCCTTCAATTTCAAATTTTTGAGACTCTCTTTTGAGAAAAATGAATAAAAGTCTGTTTTTTTTTTAAATTTCACTCCCCATAATTTAAATTTTTTACATAAAATATAAAACCCATTGATTAATAAAATTTCATCCATAATTAAGCTAAACTCAAAATCCCCAAAATAAAATATGGAAACTCCAATATAATAAAGTCCCTTTTGAAAGTAACCGACAATGACTGCATAGGTACACAATCTAGTTACACTGAACATCCTATACAAATGAACACAAAGACAATTAAATTATGAGACATGATTGCACAAAATTTACATTCAAACATAACATATCATTCATGGTGTTATGTCACCTCATTGTAACTGGCGACATGTATAAGAAACTCAGGGAAAATTATCGTCCTAAAGCTGGATCAACAAATCTAGTTAACAAATTTAGGCTATATGACTAAATCCATATTTAAATACCATTGAGGTTATTATATATCATTTGGGCACACTCAACCCTACTAATTAAAGGGAAATCAATGCCTGGTACATGTCCATGTTAGTATAATAGCTAAGGCACATATGTATGTATAATATCAAACAGTGAAGGGGATTGATACATTGTGTGGACCTCACAAGTGAGTAAGTATGACTTCATCCCACTTCGAACAAACACATCATACATGATCCATGAGATAGTAATATAATCATAACAATAAACTGATGACATGTAACTGATTGAATTTTTGAAGATATTAAGTTGATGATCATCCAAGGAATTAAATCAGTTAATGTATTGTATTGTCATTGACGTGAACTTGATGTAATCTATATGGTCATGGAAATATTTCCAAAGACTTCAAAGAACCGATGAATCAAGACTATGCTATCAGTAATGCGTACAAGTCAAGTATTCACTAAGTGACTACATACACCAACAAAGTGTACACTGATGGTCAGAGTAAAAGAGCAGAGTCATAGTGTTACCCAATGAGCTAATGCACAACATTACCGATGAGCAGAGTTACAGTGTTGCCCAATGAGAAAAACACAGAGTAACCCGATGGAAAGAATTTTAGTGTTTCCTAATGGAGAAGACAAGGATGGAGATCCCAACAAAAACTGAAGTCACACTGACGGAATAGTCAGTTATCACCGATGACTAACTGAAGTGTTGACTGAAAGAATAGAGAGTTCAGAAAATGACAAAATTCTTAGCTGTCAAGAAGCTAAAGATAGAATTAACGGATACTTATCATTGTTTTAATCATCCAGATAAAGCTAGAGATACGTAAGTGATTTAAATCTGATTTGTCTAGTTGGAAAGAAGATCTCTATGAGATAAATCAAGAGTTTTCTTCGAATCTATTGGCAAGAATTGTGGAACATGCCAAGAATCAAGAAAGCCAAGAAAAGGGAAAATCATGTCTATATAGAGACAAACCCAATTCATTACGAATTGTGGGGTGAACAAGAGAATAGAGGAAAGATGCTAAATAAAATCTTAGGGAGAAGAAAGTCTTCATTAGTCTTGATCAACAAGCTGAGGATAGAGCTAGATTCTACAGACATCGACGAACAATGAGAAAAGCATCATAGAGAATAACAGTGTGGAGCAAAGGTATAAGTGATTATATTGATCAGAGAGGTAATGGACCTACAATAGATCTAAACATATGCAATTGAGTTATATGTATGAAAAACTCATTAGTGTTTTAGTTTAACCATTGAAGCATAAAAGCCTCTTAACCGAGTAGGACTTAAAAGTATTTTTCAATTGAGATACATCCCAAGGAGTATCAAAATGTTTGATCACAAAAGTAGCATTGGATATGCCCGATACCTATTGAAAGACCAAGGGAGTGTTTGATCAAGGATGGTAGCATTAGATGCCAAATACTTGTTGAAAACCTATTTCTAAATCCTCTAACAAGGTCACACCTAACAGTGTGTTTGTAACCTTTAACAGGGTTGGCTCCTAACAGAGCTCACTTCAGAAGAGTGAAAATTTGGGGTACTGGTCTAAGTGGTTTTTCCCTTAACAAGGTTTCCATGTTAAAATCCTTGTGTTATGTGTTTATGGTTTATTACTCTACTATTTTACATTTCACATATGTATTTCTGGATTGATCGGTGTACTCTCCATATTTACTATGTTTTGATAAATAGTTAACTGATTATCGGTAATCATACAGAAGAGAGTTTTAACAAAGAAATCTGACAAGTAGAAAATTGATTAAAGTACATCAAGGTATACATCTTGTACGACAGAAGATAACTTGAGACATAATTAGTGGTTATAATTTTTAAGGGTTGATTTAAGGATTAATTTTGAGGCCACTGATTCACCCCCCCCCTCTCAGTTATTACTAACAATTGGTATCAAAGCTTCTATTCTTAGAAGGAAGGTTTCAAGACCTAAGCTAAAGATCACAAGATGAACAGATGAGATGTGCCCAAATTTAACAAAGATAATTTTGCTTCATGGCAGAGAAGAATAAGACTCCACTTATCAGGTATTGGTAATGATGTTACTCAATACTTAGATGTTGAATATGTGTTTCCCACAGGAGCACCAACGGTTGAAAAATTGAGAGAGAAGAATGAGCACAATTGTATGATGATAGAGCTTGCTTGCTCACTCTCTAATGCTGAATTTGAAGATGTCAAAACCTGCAAGACTATAAAGCAGATGTGGGACAAATTGATGCTTGTACATGGTAGTGACAAAACATGCTTTGAGAGCCAAGGCATAAAGCCTTAGAGGAAAGTTTGATGATCTAAAAATGAAAGAAGGTGAAAACATCACTTAGTACAACACAAGAATCAAATATGTAGTGAATTCTATTCGAGGGGTTGGAGGTGTACTAGAAGAAGATATAGTGGTGAGTAAAATTCTAAGAACCTTACTACCTACTTATGCTATTAGAGCATCTGTCATTCAAGAAGTGAGAGCAGTAGAAAATAGCAATGTTAATCTAGACAGTTTGATTGGAAGACTAATTTCATTTGAGATGAAAAACTTTGATAATAGTGTCTTACCAAACATAGAGTCTGCATTCAAAACTTCTATGAGAATAAGTAAACCAAGTCATAAAAATACTATGAGAAAAGATAGTGATAGTGAAAGTGAAGAAGATGATCTTGACGAAATTGAAGCACTTATGGCTAGAAGAATGTAGAGAGGCAAAGTTAAATACAAAGGTAAATTGCCACTTTTTTGTTTTAATTGTAAAGAGATTGGACACTTTTCTGCAAGATGTACTAACAGAAGAAAAGATGACAGAAGTAATGACATATCATTTGAAAAGAAGTCTGATAGAGGTGATTACAAAAGCTACTGACAATAAGAAACAAGAGATACCCAAGATTACAAGGACAAAGGAAAGAAGGCTAGTTACCTAGAAAAATGAAAAGATGATGATACTGACACCGAATCTGATGAAGACATCGAGATGGTGTTTATGGTAGTAAAAGATGATTCAGATGATGATGAAGAAAGGTATGTAGAAACGGCACTCATATCTAAGGTTAGTAAAAATGATGTATGGATCATAGATAGTGGTTGCACTCACCATATGACCGGTGATAGGAAAAATTTTGAGACTTTTGAATACTATAAAGGTTGTTCAGTAAGAATAGGTAGTGAAAAACCTTGTCTAGTTGAAGGTAGAGGAACTACAATGTTGAATAACCAGATAAAATGTGAAAATGCTTATTCGGTAAATGGATTGAATTATAATCTTTTGAGTGTCTCTGAGTTGAATAATTCATGTCACAAAGTAGCATTTGAAAATAAGAAGACAAAGATCTTCAATAAATCAGAAAATCTGATTGGTACCAGTGAGCAGACAAAAGGTAACTTATTCTATCTAAATGATACTGACACAACTTGTTTGATTGCTACAAATGAAGACATATGGTTGTGGCACAAAAGATTGTGTTATGTGAACTTTGACAACATGATAAAGATTAGAAAAAAGAGAAATGTCAGAGGCTTACCGACGATGACCAAGCCCAACAACATCAAGTGTAAGAATTGTCAAAAAGGTAAAATGACAAAGTCGAGTTTCAAAAGCAAAACCCATACATCTGATGCAATTCTAGAATTAGTTCATACTGATTTATGTGGACCTATGAGGACAAAGAGTTATTATGGAGATAGATATTTTATTCTCTTTGTTACTGATTACTCTAGAATGATGACAGTCACGTTTCTAAAAGATAAATCAGAAGCATTTAAGATGTTTATATGGTATAAGGAAATAGTTGAGAATAAAAGTGGTAAGGAGTTAAAATGCTTAAGGTTAGATAGATAAGGAGAATTTATTTTAGATGAATTCAATAACTTTTGTAATGAGCATGGAATCAAAAGATAGGTCTCTGCATCGAGAACACCACAGAAAAATGGAATTGCTGAAAGAAGGAATAGATCCATAGTTGATTGTGCAAGGACATTGATGATAGAGAAAGGCATCACCCAAATCTTATGGACAGAAGCTGTCAGTACCCTTGTTTACACATTGAACATAGTACAATTGAAGAAAGATGCCAAAAAGACACCTCATGAGCTATGGGTTACACACCCAATGTAAGTTATTTGAAAATTTTTGGTAGTCAGTGTTATATATTAAAAGATGATAGAAATGGAAAACTTGACTCCAATAGTGATGAAGGAATCTTTCTAGGGTATTCTACCAAGAGCAAGGCTTATAAATTTCTAAACAAAGCCTCTAACAAAATTTTTGAAAGTGCAAATGTAAAGATAGATAAATTTTTAGAAAAGAATGAAAAGGAAAGAACTAAAGAACTAGAGGACTACAATAGGTTTACTTAAAATGAGGAACCTTACACTCTACCCGACCAAAAATGTAGAGCTCCTGAGCAACACATCATTGCACCCTTGTATCAGGCTGCAAATACCGACGATCAGAATATTTCTCAAGATGATGCACAAAGTGATGGAGAATAGAATGAAGAAGAAAATGATGATCAAGCTGATAGACACAGAGATGAACCTGTACTTGCCAGATATGTCAGAAGGAACCATCCATAGAACTAGATCATAGGAGAAAAAAATCTATTATGAGAACTAGAAGTAAGTCTCTAAATACACGATGTCTTATTTGTGATTATGAGCCCAAATTTGTCAATGTTGCACTAGATAATGATGAATGGATAAGTGATATGAATGAAGAGATTGAGAAGATACAGAAAAACAAGACATGGATACTTGTACTGAGACCAGATGACAAGAATGTCATTGGTACAAAATGGATATTCAGGAATAACTTGAATGAGAATGAAGAAGTGACAAGAAATAAAGAAAGACTAGTATGCAAGGGGTATGCACAAGAAGAAGGAATTAACTATGGAGAAACCTTTGCACCTATTTATATGCTAGAAGGAGTAAGAATATTACTTGCTTATGTTGCATATAAAGGATTCAAGGTATATCAAATGAATTTCAAGTCTGCATTCCTAAATGGAATACTTGAAGAAGAGGTATACATTGAACAACCAGAAGAGTTTGTTAATCTAGATAGGAGGGACATGGTATGTAGACTACACAAAGCCTTGTATGGATTGAAACAAGCACCCCAAGCCTAGTATGAAAGACTTCATTCCTATCTTATAAGTATTGGATTTGTAAGGACTAGTGAAAATAGTAATCTTTATTTGAAGGAAGATACTGATGCTAACATTTTGATTGCTGAGATATTTGTTGATGACATCATATTTGGAGGCAATGATATGCTGTGCAAATAATTTGCAAATGAAATGAGAAAAGAATGTGAGATGTCTATGTTTGGAGAGATCAAGTTCCTTCTTGGTCTATAGATCCTGCAACAAGATTAAGGTATTTTCATTACACAATCCAAGTACATCAAAGAAGTACTGAAAATATTCAAGATGGAAGATTCCAAACTAGTTGGAACATTGATGTAAAATGGATACAAAATGACAAAGGAAGATAAGTTATCAGATGTAAATCAGACTTTGTATAGATCTATGATTGGAAAACTCATGTATATTGTACATACTAGACCAGATATTGCACATGCAGTAGGAATAGTTGCTAGATTTTCTGTTAATCCCAGGGAATCACATATGACTACTGTGAAAAGAATCCTAAGATATCTAATGAATACCGAGGAATATGGATTATGGTACAAAAGAGAAGGAAAATTTGAACTTAAGGTCTTTACTGACGCTGATTGGGTGAGAAATATTCATGATCGAAAGAGCACAAATGGAGGAGCATTCTTTATGGGTGACAGACTTGTCACATGGAACAACAAGAAGCAAGGATATATCTCACAATCTACTACAGAGGTAGAGTATGTAGCTGCTGCTACAAACTACTCAAATATTGCATGGATCAAATAGTTACTGGAAGGTATGCATATGAAAATTTTAGAACCAGTAATTACCTATTGTGATAATATAAGTGCAATAAACATTTCCAAGAATCCAGTCATGCATGCTAAAACAAAGCATATTGCAATCAAGTATCATTATTTAAGAGAACAAGTTTAGGCAAAGGAGGTGATACTTGAGTATGTGCAATCAAAGGAAGTATTGGCTAATATCTTCACCAAGCCACTTCCCAAGGATGCATTTGAATACTTGAGAAAGAGACTAGGGGTCAGAACCTTGTGTACTGGTTAATAAGCTGACTAGAAGGCTACATCAGACTACATATTATCAGAATATCATTCATATTGATGCAAGTAGAGAAATGGAATTCAAAGATAAATCTATACACAGAAAGGTATATATCTAAACCAAGCACCAGAGTTGTTACCGATGGAATGGGAAATTCAAGGAATATATTATGGATAGAAAGGATCCATTTGGCATCACTGTCAAATATTTGTTTGAAAAGGATGTTTGGCATTGTTGTCAAAGGGAGAGAGATATATCATTATCATATAAAGATTATATCCATTATCAACTCAGGGAGAGATCATATTCATCACAGTATCGATAGGGAGAGAAGAAGTCACAAAGGGAGAGTACACACAAAGGAAGAGAATTACTAACAAGAGAGAAGAACAGTCAAAGGGAGAGAATTTGAAATAGAAGGAGAACACATCACATCAGAGAAAGAAATATTCTACATATATCCAATGAAGGGATTGAAGACAGAAAGAAAGCTACAAGAATCAAATCAAAGCTATTTGAGCTTACCGAAAGCCAGACATTTGTATTAGTTACATTAGAAAAGCCTGATGAAACTATATATTTCATATTGTATTAGTAATAGTATAGTATGTTAATGTAGTATGCTGAAATCAATGCCAAAGGGAGAGATTGATGACATGTAACTAATTGAAGGTTTGAAGATATTAAGTTGATGATCATACAAGGAATTAAATTAGTTAATGTATTGTATTTTTATTGATGTCAACTTGATAAAATCTGTATGGTCATGGAAATACTGCCAAAGACTTCAAAGAACTGATGAATCAAGATTATGCTATCAGTAATGCATACAAGTCAAGTATTCACTAAGTGACTACATACACTAATGGAGTGCACACCGATAGTCAAAGTAAGAGAGCAGAGTCATAGTGTTACCTGATGAGATAATGCACAACATTACCAACAAGCAGAGTTATAGTGTTTCCCAATGAGCAAACCACAGAGTAACTCAATAGAAATAATTTTAGTGTTGCCTAATGGAGAAGACAAGGATAGAGATCCCGATGACAAATGAAGTCACACCGACGAAAGAGTCAGTTATCACCGATGACTAACTAAAGTGTTGACTGACAGAATAGAGAGTTTAGAAAATGACAAAATGCTTAGCTATCAAGAAGCTAAAGATAGAATTAATAGATACTTTTCATTATTTTAATCATCCAGATAAAGTTGGAGATAAGTAAGTAATTTAAAGCTGATTTGTCAAGTTGGCAAGAATATCTCTATGAGATAAATCAAGAGTTTGCTTTAAATCTATTGGAAAGAATTGTGGAACATGCCAAGAATCAAGAAAGCCAAGAAAAGGGGAAACCATGTCTATATAGAGACAAACCCAATTCATTAAGAATTGTGGGGTGAACAAGAGAATAGAGGAAAGATGCTAAATAAAATTTGAGGGAGAAGAAAGTCTTCGTTAGTCCTGATCAACAAGCTAAGGAAAGAGCTAGATTCTATAGACACGAAAAAATAGTGAGACAAGCATCACAGAGAAAAACAATGTGGAGCAAAGGTATAAGTGATTATATTGATCAGAGAGGTAATGGAATTACAATAGATCTAAAAATCTGCAATTGAGTTGTATGTATGAATAGATCATTAGTGTTTTAGTTTAACTATTGAAGCATAAAAGCCTCTTAAATGAGCAGGACTTAAAAGTTTTTTTTAGTTGAGATACATCCCAAGGATTATCAAAAAGTTTGATCATAAAAGTAGCATTGGATATGCCCGATACCTATTGACAGGCCAAGTGAGTGTTTGATCAAGGATGTTAGCATTAGATGCTAGATACTAGTTGATAAACTATTTCTAAATCCTCTAAAAAGGTTACACCTAACAGTGTGTTTATAACCTTTAACAGGGTTGGCTCCTAACAGAGCACACTTTAGAAGAGTTAAAATTTGGGGTACTGGTCCTAGTGGTTTCCTCCTTAACATGGTTTCCACGTTAAAATCCTTGTGTTATGTGTTTATAGTTTATTACTTTACCGTTTTACATTTCACATATGCATTTCTGGATTGATCGGTATACTTTGCATATTTACTGTGTTTCGGTAAATAGTTAACTGCTTACCAGTAATCATACAGAAGAGATTTTTAACAAAGAAATCCAACTAGTAGAAAATTGATTAAAGTATTTCAAGGCATACATCTTGTATGAAAAAAGATAACTTGAGACATAAGTAGTGGTTATAATTTATAAGGGTTGATTTAAGGATTAATTTTGAGGCCACTGATTCACTCCCCCCCCCCCCTCAGTTATTACTAATATAAAAANTTCACCCCCCCCCCCCCCTCAGTTATTACTAATATAAAAAACCATCCAAAACCCATAACATAAAATTAAGCATCATCATGTGTCATAGGAAGTACATATGTACTAATAATCTAATATGAACATATCCATTGCATCATGTACTCATTACAATATCAAATATCTACATCTAAACATAAAATTAATCCCATGAAATATACTGCATGTAATAACTAATAAATCCATCCATAATACAATAGACAGTATAATAGGTCATAGAAGATAAGGGTATTTTAGTCTCGAAACTAAAACATCATAGTGAAACATCAATGCATCTAGTCATCATCATATAACATCATAACATCACTGAAATACACATCATCGATATATGATCACTACTGAATCACCTAAATAACCAACTACTCACATAAACAATGACATCATATAGATAAAATAAAAGATTAGTAATAAAAATTATCACACACATATCAGGAGTCTAGCTTGGATTAAAGGAATAAATACATGGAAAAATGCCAACACGATAGGAACTACATGTTCCTGGGAACATAACATTTCAAATGTTATGTTCCTAGGAGAATGTGATGAGATTGGAACCGGGTGTCAAGATGATGATGTAAACCTGATAAGAAGAATCAGGTTGCTAGGATCAAGCATAACAGACATTAAATCTTAAAATCAACAAAATAGGATTAGACTGAGCATCCAATTGTGGTTTCTAGCTTTTTAGGATGGTACACTTAGTCCGTAGTTTAGTGGAAATAGGAGACAAACTCATGCTTGTGGTAAAGTGACTTAAGTCCTCATCAAATCTAAATCCAAGATAAAAGAGGCATCACAAGAGAGAGAGAGAGAGAGAGAGAGAGAGAGAGAGAGAGAGAGAGAGAGAGAGAGAGTTTATCTTTTAGCATATTTTTATTGCTTTATGGTATTGATAAATTTGAAAAAAAAAAAGTTATTTATGATGACTTTATTCTACTATTCAAAAAGAAAAACCAAACATTGAAAACAAAATCACTCAATAAATTTTGTGAGGATAATTAAATAACAACCTACATTGTTTTGGTCTAAAACTAGGTGGAATCCTTGTATGAAAAATTCTTGAAGTAAAAATAATAGATTTTACCTTTTTTTAAAAAAATTCTATGTATTTTGGATGAAATCTATTTGTTATAAATTAATCTTTCCTTGGTGAACTATGTAATTGTAATGGATAAAATAAAATGAAAGTATAGAAAGAAAGGATGTAAAGGATAATGTGGTGTTGATGTTGATACTATTGAGGAGAAGATAAGATCCCCTTCCTAGCCCCAAATTTCACAAAGGAAATATCCACTTTGACAAACCATAAGAAAATGGTTAATGCACAAATGCATCAATCGATCAGAAAGAAGAAGAAAGAAGAAAGTCTTACAACCCGAATAATGGATGAAGAATATAATAGTTTTGAATTGATTAAGACCTTAATTGAAATGAATTGAAGAAATGTACTAACCTCAAAATATAGCAGATCTGAATAATTCTATTTTTGGGTGTCTGCACTGAGTTTCTGGAAGTTCTACAATCGAATCGGGCACAGAAATACAGAGACATAGATAACCTAGAATTTTTTTCCAGATCTGGCTCAGGTTGATTTTTATAAAAAATAGAAGGTTGATCCTGACACAAAAGAGAAAGTCAATTCTAACCCAGAATAGAAATTCAATTCTAACCCATAACAGAAATTTGACCTTGACCTTCTTAGTTTGACAAAAAATCTATTTTTGGATCTTGAAAGTCCGTCGAAAAGGGTATCTGAATCTACACTTGAACCTGTTGTCCTAAACCTTTACCTACAAAAAAAATGGTATTTTTTTTGGGGGCGAGGGGTTTTCCTTGGTCAAAACCTTGTTTTTGAATTAACCTTAAATTATAATTGAAATTTCATAAATAAACAAATTTACCTTGCTTGTATAGAAACCCTTGTGGAGGATTCGAATCCTTGGATCCAGAAGTATGTATGTACCAAATAAATGTAGAATGTAGAAAGTAGGATGTAGGATGTATCAAATCAATTTATTGTAGGTCTTCAACACCAATCTTGAATGGATCTTGGAATAGGAAGAGGCTTGCATTGATGAAGATGGAGAAATCTTCAACAAGAGGGCTCCAGAGAGCTTGAATCCTTCAATGGCTACCAATGGATCTCCTTGATGAATTGAATGTTTGAATGTCTTTGGATGCTTGAATGTATTTGAATTCTTGAAATCTTGAGATTATATTCTTTCTTTAATAGATTACGCATAGAGTTTTTGTGGATGAAATTGCTTCTTGCGTCTTAGAGAAAATGAGAGGAGAAGGCTTCCTTATATACCAATCTAGGGAACAATATTATAGAGAGGCCTACATAGGAGAATTAAATTCCAATTATACATATACCCTTATAAGTGGACCTATATTAAATATAATTTCAAGGGTCATTACATTGAAGAACGAAAAAGCTGACCCAAAAGATGGAATTAAATTTTTCCAAAAACTGACATCTGAAAACCCTAGAAACTTGAAATTTGGACCTTGGGTCAGGGTTGAGGTCAAATCTGACCTATGTTAGGGTCGAGGTTGACCTTGAACTAGGTCAATGTCAAGGTTGAACTTGACCCAGAAGGTCAACCTTTATCCTGAGGTCAAGGAACTCAAATTTGCAAATCAGGGTGCCAGAAAAAGGCAGCAAAGAAGTGGAAAAGGGGGAAGAATAGGGGTAAAAGCTAGATCCAAGTCAGAGACCAATTCAAGGTGCTTAACATGACCCTAAAAAAATTACTCAGAGGGATAAAATGTTTCAAAAGGGAAGTGCTTCCATTTTTTGACTATACATTTAGCCCCCACTTTAGCAAGAGTATGGACTCGATGCAAACTCTTGGTAAAGGAGATCATAAAGAAAAGATAATATTATTGAAATAAAAAGGGACAAAGGAATCCTCAAGCCCCTAGGGAATTAAGTGTTTATAAAGCATAAGATCATGATGAAAGAGAAATCAACAGTCAAAGAGAAAGAGAGAGAGGGTGTGATTACCTCACCCAATGAGAACCTATGTTCCATTGTGAATCACAAAAGGAAAAAAAAGTGCAACTAGAAAGATGGAGTTGAAATATCTAGTGAATGTGGCTACTAACTAGTCAACCCATCAAGGTTTTACTCTTAGGAATATTCTAATCCAAAAGAGAAAAGTCAACATATAGAAAGATTCAGTCTTAAGGACACCTTTCTTCCTTAAGAAATCAAAACATTGTAAATTGAAACTAGAGGGATCAAGAGATCCTATAAGGTAAAAATCCATGCTTTAAGGATTAGTCTCTAATTTGTAAAGGGAGAAAATTTTTAAGTTTTGATAATATTTTGAAAGTGTGTGTGCACAAAAAGGTGTGTAGAGCGTATGCCCCCACATTAAAGTCATAGCTAACACTTTAACAGGAGCAATGGCTTTAAAAAAAACATAAAAAACTCCACTGGTTATGTTTCCACTACGAGATGACCCCAAGCAAAGACAAATCAAGGGAAATACCACATAAACATACAGAGAACACAGAAGGAATCTGCCTACCATGGGGTCAATATAATCATAAGATAATATGTATATATAGATATGATATTATTGCAAATGAAATGACATCATTCCCCAAAGAAAGTAGAACTACAATCACAATGGAGGAACTAAAAATGCAAGAGTTATGAAGAAGAGTCTTTTGGGACCACAACATGGAGAAAAAAAAAGAATCAGTGCTACCATGTCGCAAATCCATGCGGACTACACAAGGAAAACATTTACAAACAATAGCATAGGTACAACATACCATGAAACAATATATAGAAGAATAGAGATACATATAGAAGAATTGTACAACATGTTTTATTCCTTTATCACCTTGCACCAACAAAGTAAAAAGGGTCATATAAAAGAATTGAATGAAAATTTAGCAAATACATCACGGGAGAAGCACAATACAATAGGAAAACACATAAAAGGCTACCATGAAGGACAAGCCAATCAAGCACATCTCCTACTCTCCCTATATTCATTTATATCATTTAGGAAAGGTGGGCACTCGCAAGAGGGACTATATCCAACATAGTAGGAATAATATCCAATTCCAAACAAGGATACTCTTGAGAATTGTGATCTTCGATACTAGGTGTAATTATCAGTTGTGTAGAAAGCATATTAGATAAATCAGTATCAAGATCAATAGTCTCATATTCATCATTGGCATCAATAGGATCATCAAGAGAATCTTCTTTATCAAGATTAATCGAAATAGAATCTAAGATGTGAATAGAATCATCATAATAATTCATCTTAACATAATTATGAACATTAACTTCCTGAAACACATCAGGCATAGGCTAGTCAAAAGAAGGTAAAAAATATTGAAGAATAGAGGCACGAACCATAGCATTAGCCCGACGCTTCTTATGACACTCATTGAAAAATTTCTTACGTTTTGTCTTGTTTGAAATATGTTGAGAACTAGGAGGAACAACTTGTTCCTTCACAGGTTCTATAGGAGGATTAATAGGACTCTCAATAGGATGAAAAGTGATACTAGGGGTTTGATTAACAGAACTAGAAGTAATGGATAAAGGAGGTATAGAAGGAACAGGAAAAATACCATGGTTAAGATCAATTTGAGGCGTGCTTAACTCAAGAATCTTGTGATGTTTATAGGCTTGATATGAGAGAAAAAGGTTATCAGGTCGAGAAGGACATGCATTAGGTAATGAAGGACAAAAGAAGTCAAGGGTAGCACAATCCCTAGGCCTAGAAGGTTGATATAAACTATAATTAATCACTTTCACCTCTTCATCATGAATGAACTTAATACACTTGTGGATAGGAGAATCAATGACATGCATGTCAGTGAACCAAGGATAACCCAGCTTAACTTGAAATTGATCAGAAGTAGGGACAACAACGAAGGTAGTATCCAAAAATTTACCACAAAGTTAAATAGGTAAGGTAATAGAGCCGAATGATGGATAGAGAAAACCATTATAAGTTTGAATCCATACATCAAATGTATCATAATAATCACGTTGTAAGTTCTTCATAAAAATATTTTCCTTAGTGATGACATTGACTAAGGAAGTAGGATCAACAAGAGAAGCATGCATAGGTATCTTAGAAATCCTAGCATAAATGTAAAGGGGACCATCAGAAGCTTTAATAGTCTCATAATCATTAAAGGTGATCGAGAGTTACCAAGGTCTTTTATCCTTAGGTTGTTTTAAAGGTTTAGATTGAGGTGGAATTTGAAGTTGAGGTGGAGGTGAAGGATCTTGAATAGTAGGTTGAGATGAAACAGTGCACTCCACATGGTTAACAATATGGTTGAGATCATCCATCTTTGAATCATAAACAATATCCATAGAAGATGGTTGAACAATGGTATTAGTATCATGTGTAGGTAAAGGATTCATATAAATTTGGAGATTTTTATTAGGAGGAGAGACGGATTTGTTCCCACTACCATCAAAATTATCAATAGATAAAGAATTAGAATCAATTATGTCTTGAACCTCATGCTTTACAGAATAACACATATCAGTATTATGACCATGTTGACGATGATATTGACAAAAGGCTTTATAATAAAAAAAATTGTATGCCATTGTTGTAGGGAGAAGAGGTCGAATAGGAGGTAAAGTAATTGTATTAGCAGTAAAAAATTTACTCATAATAGAATGTAAAGATTCAGAAAGAGGAGTAAATGTATGATTTAAATGAAAATTAGTGGATGCAGAAGTGGCATTGTGGGATGCAACAAGAACTTGATCAGCAACTGAATTTGCTTGTTTATTGATTTTGACATAGTTGTTAGGCTTCTAAAACTTGTTGTGATTAGGACCAGCATGACTCTTATCAACTAAAATAGGAGCCATTGGATTGTTTCTCTCAAATTGACTCAATTGTAATTGATAATGATGAAGCACTCAAAATATAGAAGATTTGAAGAATGTTGTTTTTGTGTGTCTGCACTGAGTTTCCAGAAGTTCTGCAATCCGACCAGGCAAACAAACATAGAGATGGAGAAAACCCATAAATATTTTCTAGATCTAGCTCAAGTCAATTTTGACCCAAAACAAAAGGTAGATCTTGACCTAGAATAGAAATTCAATCCTGACCCATAACAAAAATTCAACCTTGGCCTCCTCACACTAACAAACAATTTGTTTCCAGATCCTAAAAGTCTGCCAAAAATGGTATACAAATATGCACTTGAACCTTCTGTCCCGAACCAATACTTTTAAGAAAAATGGTTTCATTTGTTGGGGGAGGAAGGGGTTTTCCCTATTCAAACCTTGGTTTTTGAATTAACCTTAAAGAATACTTGAAATTGCATAAATAAATAAAACAAATAAACCAATTTACCTTGCTTGTATAGAAACCCTTGTCGTGGGTTCGAATCCTTGGATCCAAAAGTATGTATGCACCAAATGAATGTAGAATGTGAAATGTAGGATGTCACAAATCAATTTCTTGTAGATCTTCAACACCAATCTTGAATGAATCTTGGAATAGGAAGAGGCTTGCATGGATGTGGATGGAAAAATATTCAACAATAGGGCTCCATAGAACTTGAATCCTTCAATGACTACCAATGGAGCTCCTTGATGAATTGAATGCTTGATTTTCTTTGAATTCTTTAATTCTTGAGAGTAGATTCTTTCTTCAATAGATCATGCATGGAGTTTTTGTGGATGAAATTGCTTCTTGCGTCTTAGAGAAAATGAGAGGAGAAGGCGCTTTTATATACTAATCTAGGGCACAATCTTCTAGAGAGGCATACATAAGAGAATTAAATTCCAATTAGGCCTATACCCTTAGAAGTGGACCTATATTAAATATAATTTCAAGGGTCATTTCCTCGAAGACCGAAATAGCTGACCCAAAAGCGACAATTAAATCTTTCTGAAGCCCGACATCTGGAAACCCCAAATACTTGAAATTTGGACCCTAGGTCAAGGTCGAGGTCAACTCTGACCTAGGTCAAGATCGAGGTGAACCTTTACCTAGGTTAGGGTCAAGGTTGACCTTGACCCTGAGGTCAAGGAACTCAGATTTGTAGATTAGGGTGCCAGAAATAGGTCAGAGAGAAGTGGAAAAGGGGCAAAATAGGGGTAAAAGCTAGATCCAAATTAGAGACCCATTCAACAAACTTGACATGACCCCAAACCAGTTAATTGGAGGGATAAACCATTCCAAAATTGAAGTGCTTCTACTTTATGACTATAAAATAATTAAAGGATAAACCAAGGTATCCTATTTGTTCTTGTCCTCTAGTCTTCCTATTGATTTTGACATAGTTGTTAGGCTTATGAAACTTGTTGGGATTAGGACTAGAATAACTCTTATCAATTGGAATAGGAGCCATTAGAGTGTTTCTCTCAAATTGAATCACTTGTAATTGATAATGATGAAGCACTCAAAATATAGAATAACTGAAGAATGTTATTTTCGCATGTTTTCACTAAGTTTCTGGAAATTCTACAACCAGATCAGGCACAAAAACACAGAGATGGAGAAACCCCAGAAATATTTTCCAGATCTAGGCTCAGATCAATTTTGACCAAAAGAAAAAGGTTGATCTTGACATAGAACCAAAAGTCAATCCTGACCCTGAACAAAAATTCTATCCTGACCCAAAATAGAAAGTCAACCTTGACCTGCTCAGTCTGACAAAAAATATATTTCTAGATCCTAAAAGTCTGTCGAAAAGGGTATCCAGATCTGCACTTGAACCTATTGTCCCAAACCTGTACTTGCAAGAAAAATAATTTTGTTTTTTTGGGGGGGAAGAGGTTTTCCTTGGTCAAACCCTAGTTTTGTAATTAACCTTAAAGTATAATTGAAATTGCATAAATAGACAAAGAAAATAAATGCAATTTACCTTGCTTGTATAGAAACCCTTGTCGCGGATTTGAATCCTTTGATCCACAAGTGTGTATGCACCATATGAATGTAGAATGTAAAATGTAGGATGTATGATTTCTCAAATCAATTTCTTGTAGATCTTCAACACCAATCTTGAATGGATCTTTTAATAGGAAGAGGCTTGCATGGATGTGGATGGAGAAATCTTCAACAAGGGGGCTCCATAGAGCTTGAATCCTTCAATGACTACAAATGGATCTCCTTGATGAATTGAAAGATTTAATTTCTTTGAATGCTTGAATTCTTGAGAGTAGATGCTTTCTTCAATAGATCATGCATAGAGTTTTTGTGGATGAAATTGCTTCTTGCGCCTTAGAGAAAATGAGAGAAGGCTTCCTTATATACCAATCTAGGGTACAATCTTCTAGAGAGGCCTACATAGGAGAATTAAATTAAAATTAAACCTATACCATTAGAAGTTGACCTATATTAAATATAATTTGAAGGTTCATTTCCTCGAAGATCAAAACAACTGACTCGAAAGTGCGAATTAAATATCTCTGAACACCGACATCCAGAAACCCTAGAAACTTGAAATTTGGACCCTGGGCCAAGGTCAAGGTCAAATCTGACCTAGGTTAGCATCAAGGTTGACCTTGACCTATGTTAGGGTCAAGGTTTACCTTGATCCTGAGGTCAAGGAACTCAAATTTGCATATCAAGGTGCCAGAAATAGGTCAGAGAGAAATGAAAAAGGGGACAAAACAAGGGTAAAAGCTAGGTCAATGTTAGAGAACCATTCAAGGTGCCTAACATGACCCAAAACAAGTTACTCAAAGAGACAAAATAGTATAAAATGGAAGTGCTACCATTTTCCGACTATACAGTAATTAATGGATAAACCAAGATATCCTATTTGTTCTTGTAATCTAGTCCAAGTAGGAGGACTTGTCACATTTTTGTATTTCCTTTAATTAGAAATTATATGTTCCTCCTTAAGAGGATTATTACACATCGCACACACTTAATGTGAATGTGGCACTCATAGTATATGGGAGTTACATGAAAACTCATTCACTCATCTCTACTTAAGAGATGGTTCTCACACACTTCTCAAGGTTGGTTCTCATGGAAATTTTTATCTCTTCTTCTCTCATTCTCATTCTTGCTCTCACAATATTTTAATGAGTTTCTTTCTCAAGTTCTCTCTCCTTCTTAGCTTCTTACCTCATTCATATTATATGCATAATAGGTTTTTCTTTTTTTTCCCCTTTCAAAATTTGTCTCTTGCGTTAAGCTTGGATCTTCTTGATGTATTTGGTAAAAGTCCTTGAATTGTCATTTATTCACTAGGTTATGGTGAAATTATTACTTCTTGAAACTCTCTCTTGGATTCTTTCCTTACCTAATCTCTATTTGTTCTCTTAATATTTCTTACATGCTATCAGAGTTGGTTAAATCCTTGTTTTGGGTTTTGCATGCAGGATTAGTTTAAAGATATCTCAGTTGAGGAGAAGAAATCAATTTTTTTGTTGATCTAACACTTGTTTGTAGGATTTCTTTCATTTTTCTTTTTCCAAATCTAACATCTTTTTTAAATATAAATTTTATTTGGATGACTTTCCACTAGATCTAAGTTTATTCATATCTATTTCAAGTTTTTAAATCTCTAATCCCACCCTCTATCAGGCAACCGTATGATGACATATAACTGATTGAATGTTTGATAATGTTAAGTTGAAGATGATGCAAGACATTAAAATAGTTAATGGTTTGTATTGTTATTGATGTCAACTTGATATCATCTGTATGGTCATCTACATAATGCCAATGACTTTAGAGAATCAATGGAACTGAGATTATGCTTTCAACAATGCATAAAAGTCAAGTATTCACTAAGTGACAGACAACACCGACGGAGTGTACACCATCAGTAAAGGCAAAGTAAAAGTCACAGTGATGCACAATGAGAAGAAGATAGTGTTTTCTGACAAAGAAAAATCCTATGATGCTCAACAGAAGGAGATCCCAAAGCTAACTAGAGTTGCACCGACAAAACTACCAGTTGTCATCGACGACTAACTATAGAGTTGACCGACAAAACAGAGAGTTCAGAAAATGACAAAATATCTAGTTGGCCAAGCTTAAGGATAGACTAAACTGGTTTTTTTATTTTTTTTACTCACCCAAAGTTAAGTAATTGATTTAAAGAAGATTTGTATAGTTGACAAGAATATAACTACGAGATAAATCAGGAGTTAAAGCCATAAATCAAATTGGCTGGATTGTTTTTCACGCCAAGATTCAAGAATCAAGAATTAAGGAACATCATGTCTATATAAGAGACAAGCATAATTCATTTCCTTAATCACAAAAGAATGAACAATAAAATACACAGAAGGGGATTGAATAGAAAGAGGATGCTGAAGAGAAACTGGTGAAGGATAACTTCATACAGTCCTAATCAATCAAGTTGAAGGAGAGCTAAAGAATTTTGTAGACATTGATGTATAGTGAAGAACAACATCACAGAGAAGAAAGTGTGGAGCATAAAGAAGTGAATTGATACATTGATCAGAGATGTACTTTACTTAAATAGATCTAAAAATCTGCAATTCAAGTTGCATTAGAAATAGGTCATAATGTTTCAATTTAACCATTGAAGCATCAAGTTTCTTAACAGAGAGGGACTTAACCATCTTCTATAATTGAGGTATGTCCTAACAAATTTCTAAAAGGGTTGATTCATGAAAGTAGCATTGAATTTGCATAAAGCCTATTGACAACCTAAGAAGAAGGTTGATTCAAGGATGGTAGAAAAATTTGCCTAAATCATATTGAGAGTCTAAGAAGGAGGCTGATTCAAGGATGGTAGCAAAATAGATGTCAGATACTAAGTGACAACCTATGTATAAAATCCTCTAACAAGGTCACACTTAATAGTGTGTTTGTAACCTTTAACAGGGTTGGCTCCTAACAAGGCTCACTTCAGAAGAGTGAAAATTTTGGGTACCAGTCCCAGTGGTTTTTCACTTAACAGGGTTTCCATGTTAAAATCCATGTGCTATGTGTGTATGGTTTATTACTTTATTGTTTTACATTTCACATATGCATTTCTGGATTGGTTGGTATACTCTGCATATTTAGTGAGTATCGATAAATAGTTTTACTGCTTATCAGTTATCAAGGAGAATAAGGACAGACAAGGTAAACCAATAGACAGTTAGTTATTATAAGTATTTCATGGCATGCATCTTGTAGGGACTTAATAATCTGAGGTGTATTGATTGGTGGTTAAAGTTTAAAGGACAAATTTTTTAGGCCACTGATTCCTCACCCCTCTCAGTTATTACTAACAATTGGTATCAGAGATTGTGTGCTTAGAAGGAAGCTTTCAAGACCTAAGTAAAGATCACAAGATGAAAAGATGAGATGTGCCCAAGTTGAACAAAGGCAACTTTGCTTCATGGGAAAGCAAGATAAGACTCCACTTATCAGGTATTGGTAATGATTTTACTCAATACGTAGATATTGAATATGTGTTACCTATACGACCATTGACAGTAGATAAATTAAGAGTGAAGCATGAGCATAACTGCATGGTTATAGAGATTTCTTCCTCACTCTCTGATGTTGAATTTGAAGATGTCAAGGATTGCACAACTGCAAAGAAAATGTGGGACAAACTGAAGCTTGTACATGGAGGTGATACAAACGTTTTGAGAGCTAAGGCAGAAATCCTTAGAGGAAAGTTTAATGATCTTAGAATGAAAGAAGGTGAAAACATCACACAATACAACACAAGAATAAAAGTAGTCAATTCTATACGAGGTGTTGGAGGTACACTTGAAGAGGAGACAGTAGTAAGTAAAATCTTAAGAACCTTATTTCCTCTATATGCTATTAGAGTTTTTTCTATTCAAGAAATGAGAGTAGTAGCAAAAAATACAGTTACTCTTGATAGCCTAATTGGTAGACTGATTTCATTTGAGATGAATATCTTTGACAATAGTGTCTTACCAAGTTTAGAGTCTGTATTTAAGTCTTCTATGAAAATAAGCAAATCCAATCATAGATGCTCATCTAGAAGGGAGAGTGAAAGTGAAAGTGAAAGTGAAGGAGAAGATCTAGATGAAATAGAAGAACTTATGGCTAGAAGAATATAGAGAGCCAAAGGTAAATACAAAGGCAAGTTACCACTTGTATGCTTTAATTGTAAAGATATTGGACACTTTGCTGCAAGATGTCCTAACAGAAGAAAAGATGACAAAAGTGATGATAGATCTTTTGAGAAGAAATCTGACAGAGGTGATAACAAAGATTACAGAGGTTACCGATAATCAGAAAGAAATGATACCCAAGACTACAAGGATAAAGGAAAGAAGGCTAGCTACCTAGCTGCATGCAAAGATGAAGATACCAGCACTGAACCTGATGATGACATCAAGATAGGATTTGTAGCTGTGAAGGATGATTGAGATGTAGATGAAAGGTATGAAGAAACCACACTTATATCTAAGGTTAGTAAGAATGATATCTAGATTATAGATAGTGGCTTCACTCACCATATGACCGTTGACAAAGAAAAAACTAATACTTTTGAGTATTATAATGGTGGTACAGTAAGAATGGGAAATGATACACCTTGTCCAATTGAAGGTAAAGGAACAATAATGTTGAATAACCTGATTAAATTTGTAAATTCTTATTTGGTAAAATGATTGAATTATAGTCTATTGAGTGTCTCTCAGCTGAATAATTCAGGTCACAGTGTAGCATTTGAAAACAAGAAGGAAAAGATCTTCAATGAATCAGGAAAACTAATTGGTACCCGTGAATAGACTAAAGGTAACTTATGTAACCACCTGAATTTGGTATGTCGCAGTTATGGACCCTATTTACCCTAAGTGTGATCATACCCTCGATTTATGTCCAAACGACCCTATTACTGCTTGGCATAATTCTTTGAATCAATTTAATGTCCTAGGTGATTTTTATCACTGATTTATATTAACTATTATAGCCATA
>MU222413.1:88079-123287 GCA_018584345.1 Thuja plicata | reverse complement strand
AGAATTAGTCCATACTGATTTATGTGGACCTATGAGGACAAAGAGTTATTATGGAGATAGATATTTTATTCTCTTTGTTGATGATTACTCTAGAATGATGACAATCATGTTTCTGAAAGAAAAATCTGAAGCATTCAAGATGTTTAAATGGTATAAGGCTATGGTAGAAAAGCAAAGTGGTAAGGATTTAAAATGTTTAAGATCAGATAGAGGAGGAGAATTTAGATCAGATGAGTTTACTAATTTTTGTAATGAGCATGGTATAAAAAGATAGGTTTCTGCACCAAGAACACCATAGAAAAATGAGATTGCTGAGAGAAGAAACAAATCAATAGTTGATTGTGCAAGAACACTGATGATAGAGAAGGAAATTTCCCAAATCTTCTAGAGGGAAGTTGTCAACACTGCTGTTTACACACTTAACATAGTACAATTGAAGGACACAAAGAAGACTCATTATGAGCTATGGTATGGTAAAACACCCAATGTAAGTTACTTCAAAATATTTGGTAGTCAATGTTATGTCTTAAAGGATGATAGAAATGGAAAGCTTGACACCAAAAGTGATGAAGGTATTTTTCTGGGGTATTCTACCAAGAGCAAATCTTTTAAATGTCTAATCAAGGCTTCTAATAAAATAGTTAAAAGTGCAAATGTGAAAATTGATGAATTTGCAGAAAAAAAATGAGCTGGAAAGCATAAAAGAACCAAAAGACTAAATCAAGTTTGTATATTGTGAAGAACCCATAACTCTACCTGAGAAATAGTACTTAATTCTAGAACAACACAATGTAACTGACGGTCAGAATGCTGTTACCGATGGTCAGGATAATGATCAAGATAATGTGCAAGGTCATGAAGATCAAGCTGATACACAAAGAGTTGTACCTATACTTGCAAGATATGAAAGAAGGAACCATCTAGAGGACTAGATCATAAGAGATAAGAAAGCTGGTACAAGAACAAGAAGTAATTCTTTAAACTCAATTTGCTTAATTTGTGAGTTTGAGCCAACATATGTCAATGCTACACTAGATAATGAAGAACGGATAAGTGCTATGAATGATGAGATTGAACAGATTGAGAAGAACAAGACATGGTCACTTGTTCCTGGACTAGATGACAAGAATGTCATCGGTACTAAATGGATATTCAAGAATAAGTTGAATGAGAATAGAGAAGTCACAAGGAACAAAGCAAGACTAGTATGCAAGAGGTATGCACAAGAGGAAGGTATAGACTATGGAGAAACTTTTTCACCTGTTGCTAGGCTAGAAGGAGTAAGAATACTACTTTCTTATGCTGCATATAAAGGATTCAAAGTATAACAAATGGATGTCAAGTCAGCATTCCTAAATGGAATACTTGAAGAAGAGGTATACATTGAACAACCAGAAGGGTTTGTAGATCTAGAAAAGAGGAACATGGTATGTAGACTTCACAAAACCGTGTATGGATTAAAACAAGCTCCCAGAGCCTGGTATGAATGAATTCATTCCTATCTAATAAGTATTGGATTCATAAAGACTAGTGAAAATAGTAATCTTTATTTGAAAGAAGATATTGATGCTAACACTTTGATTGCTGAAATATTTGTTGATGACATCATATTTGGAGCCAATGATATGCTATGCAAATCATTTGCTGATGAAATGAGAAAAGAATTTGAGATGTCTATGTTTGGAGAGATCAATTTCTTTCTTGGTCTATAGATCATTCAACAAAGTGAAGGTTTTTTCATTACACAGTCCAAATACATCAAAGAGATCCTAAAAAATATTCAAGATGGAAGATTCCAAACCTGTTGGAACACCGATGGCTACTAGATGCAAATTATCAAAGGAAGACAAGACAACAGAGATAAATCAAACTTTGTATAGGAAAACTCATGTATGTTGTACACACTAAACCAGATATTGCACATGTAGTAGGAATTATTGCTAGATTTTTTGCTAACCTCAGGGAATCACATATGACTACTGTGAAAAGAATTCTAAGATATCTGAAGAATACTGAGGAATTTGGATTATGGTATAGAAGAGAAGGCAAATTTGAACTAAAATTGTTTACCGACACTGATTGGGCTGGAAATCTTGATGACCAGAAGAGCACAACTGGAGGAGCATTCTTTATGGGTGACAGACTTGTCAAATGGATTAGCTAAAAGAAAGGATGCATCTCTCAGTCTACTACAAAAGCAGAATATGTTGTTGCTACTACAAACTGCTCAAATATTGCATGGATCAAATAGTTGCTGGAAGGTATTCATATGAAGATCTTAGAACTAGTGATTATCTATTGTGATAACACCAGTGCAATAAACATTTCCAAGAATCTAGTCATGAATGCAAAGACTAAACACATTGCAATCAAGTATCATTATTTAAGAGAACAAGTTCAAGAAAAAGAGGTGATACTTGAATATGTGCAATCAAAAGAACAATTGGTTGATATTTTCACCAAGCCACTGCCCAAGGATACATTTGAGTACTTGAGAAAGAGACTAGGGGTCAAACCCATGTCTACCAGTCCGTAAAGGACTGAAGGCTACATCAGCCTATATTTTATCAAAATATAATTCATGTTGATGCAAGCAAAAGATGAACTTCAAAGCTACATCTATATACAGAAAGGTATATATCAGAACTAGGCACCAGAGCATATTGTTATATTGCTGATGGATAAGGGAAATTTAAGGGATATATTATGGATAGAAGAACATAGTTGTTTGGCATAAATGTCAGATATTTGTGAGATATTTGTTTGGCATTGTTGTCAAAGGGAGAGAATGTATCCATATTATCATCAGAAACTATTCATTATCAGATTACTCCAAATAGGGAGAGATCATATCCATAGGGAGAGAATTTGTATGAAAAAAGCATATACAAAGGGAGAGTTGCTGACAAAAGACAGAGACATCAAAGAAGAAGAATTGTCAAAAGAGGGAAATTGACATAAAAAGAAAACACAACACATCAGAAGAAGAAACATAGAAAGATGCAAGAATTAAATCTAAGATAACACAGAGCTTACTAGCGGTCAGAAATTTTTATCGGTTATTAAAACAATGTGTTTCATAATTTGATGAATCTCAACAATTGTATTTCATATTGTATTAGAAATAGTATAGTGTGATGAATGTTTGATAATGTTAAGTTGAAGATGATGCAAGACATTAAAAATGTTAATGATTTATATTTTTATTGATGTCAACTTGATATCATTTATATGATCATATAAATAATGTCAAAGACTTCAGAGAATCAATGGAACTGAGATTATGCTTTTAGAAATGCATAAAATTCAAGTATTCACTAAGTGATAGACAACATCGATGGAGTGCACACAATCAATAAAGGCAAAGTAAAAGTCACAGTGATGCCTGATGAGTAGAAGACAGTGTTTCCTAATAAAGAAAAATCCTATGATGCCTAACGGATGGAGATCCCGAAGCTAACTGGAGTTGCACCGATGAAACTGCCAGTTGTCATCGACAACTAACTACAGAGTTGACCGACAGAATAGAGATTTAAAAAAATGACAAAATATCTATCTAGCAGAGCTTAAGGATAGACTTAACTAGTTGTTTTATTTGTTTTATTCACCCAGAGTTAAGTAATTGATTGAAAGAAGATTTGTAGAGTTGGAAAGAAGATAACTACGAGATAAATCAGGAGTTAAAGCCATAAATCAGATTGACTAGATTTTTTTTACTCCAAGATTCAAGAATCAAGAATTAAGGAACATCATGTCTATATAAGAGACAAGCATAACTCATTTGAATAATAAAAAAAGAACAAACAATAAAATACAAGGAAGGGGATTGAATAGAAAGAGGATGCTAAAGAGAAAAATGTGAAGGATAACTTCATACAGTCCTGATCAATCAAGCTAAAGGAGAGCTAAACAATTCTGCAGACACCGATGTACAATGAAGCACAACATCAAAGAGAAGAAAGTGTGGAGCACAAAGAAGTGAATTGATACATTGATTAGAGAGGTATTGTACTTAAATAGATCATAAAATCTGAAATTCAAGTTGCATTATAAATTGGTCATAATGTTTCAGTTTAAACATTGAAGCATCAAGTCTCTTAATAGAGCAGGACTTAACCGTCTTCTATAATTGAGGTATATCCTAACAGATTGCCAAAAAGGTTGATTCATGAAAGTAGCATTGAATTTGCATAAATCGTATTGACAGCCTAAGAAGAAGGTTGATTCAAGGATGGTAGCAAGAATTGCCTAAAGCCTATTGACAGTCTAAGAAGGAGGTTGATTCAAGGATGGTAGAAAAATAGATGCCAGATACTAAGTGACAACCTATGTATAAAATCCTCTAACAAGGTCGCACTTAACAGTGTATTTGTAACCTTTAACAGGGTTGGCTCCTATTAGGGCTCACTTCATAAGAGTGAAAATTTTGGGTATCTGTCCCAGTGGTTTTTCCCTTAACAGGGTTTCCATGTTAAAATCCATGTGTTATGTGTGTATGGTTTATTACTTTATTGTTTTACATTTCACATATGCATTTCTGGATTGATTAGTATGCTTTGCATATTTACTAAGTATCAGTAAATAGTTTTACTGCTTATCGATTATCAAGGAGAATAAGGATAGACAAGGTAAACAGACAGATAGCTAGTTATTATAAGTATTTCATGGAATGCATCTTGTAGGGACTTAATAATCTGAGGTGTATTGATTGGTGGTTAAAGTTTAAAGGATAAATTTTTTAGGCCACTAATTCACCCCCCCTCTCAGTTATTACTAACACTGCAAGGGTTTTCTTTTTCATGTATTTTCATCCATTTATCTAACTATCTGATTTGCAGGGTTATAATTTGTATTCAAATTTGTATATTCAAATTTGACACTATATTTTAATATAAATTTTGTTTACAACATCTCACAGTTTTATTCAACAGCTTAATCTTGTATCTAATTTCTCAGATCTAATTTATATCTATCTACTGATTATAATCTATTTGTAGTTATCTCTTTCTAGTAGCAGCTTTTGATACAATTAAAAGACATATACATTTTTCATTCATCTCTTTGTCCCCTCCAGCATAGCATAACACATTATTCAGCTCTTTCATTTCTTTGGTCCCTTGTTCCTTTACTGCTTTTTTTTTCTATCGCTGCCTTTTCAAAGCAGCCTTACCCTCTCCCTTGGTGCACTCCATACTCCTCACACAAATCTTATCTCCTTGTTATGCAACATTCTCCTTCCCTCCCTTCTCTTATCTCTTCCTGTAGAACTTTTCTTATCTCTTGTCTGCGTAAATCTTTTTAAAACTTTTTTGCAATGTGGTTGGTTTATTTTGAAATCTTTGGCTTGGCGCGCAACTTAGAATTTATGTTGTGTAGCCCAGCTTAAGTATTACCATTTCCTCCTGCTCTTCCACATTTCATCCAGCTTGCTACATCCTAGTGTAGGAGCTCCTTGCGCTGCATTTATTTCATCCCAAATCAAAGATACATCTTAATTCTATCTCCCTCTTTCTTGCGGAACATATCACTCCTTGAGCTGAATTTCATTGTGCAACCTTATATTTTGAGTTCCTTGCACAACATTGTTGATTGTATTCTAACATTCATCTCACCTTCAAACATTTTATGTTATTACTTCTGCAATCAAACATTTTTTTTAGAGTAGTATTGAAAATCATTAAACTTTTTTTCAGCATAGAACTTCCTCATCCCTTGTGCAACTTCTGCTTATCTCCCTTTGTGTTGGTTTTGCATCTCTTCCTCCTTCTATTTTAGTTTCTAACCTTTCTATTGTTTCTTGTAACGCTACCGATAAGTGAAGTTTATAGTTGTTTTATCACTGCAAGTCATGTAAAACATTCATTATTTTTTTAAGCAAAAGTATGTATCGTCCTGTCTGCTATCTCTACATTTTTTAATTGTTTCTTCTTTTTGCTGACTCTTCTCAATTTCTCAGCCCTACTCTCTTGTCTTATTTGAGCAGAGTCTACATTTTTTGTTAAACATTCATTTCATTGCATTCTTTCAACATTTTGTTACTGTTATCATAAGGCTTTGTAACATTTTGTTTGGGTACGTTTTTCCTTTTCATTTGCAGCATTTTTTCTCTGATATCGCTTCTCCTCATTATAATTCACTTTTCTTCCCTCGCTATCTAATTTAGTGTATTAGCAACATTTTTTTTTTCAGGTTACAGAGTTATGAGATTGTAACTCTTCTGGTTCCTTGCAGTCCATCATTTCATACGTGCAGAGGGAATTCTTTGGACGTTATTAGTTATCTGTTTTATTTATCTAATTTTAGTTTTAGTTTGAATATATTTTTACTCATTTCAACTTTAAATAGTTCCTTTCAATTATCAATCAAATTTAATTAATTCAATTCCTATAATTTTTATTTAGCATTTGATAAAAAAACTTTCTATATATATCAATTTGGTTTATCAAATCATTGTTATCCATTATCATTGTTTATAATTCATTGTTGTTTTCTCTAATCAGAGTTTTATTTAAATTTAATCACTTCTAACTTAGTATTTTAAATGTTTAAAAAAAATTAATCAAAAATTTTAAACATTCAGACTTTTTTTCACTCTATTTTTCTTAATATTGCTTCATTCGTACATTCATTGTATCAATTCTAACCATTTTCTATTGCTATTTCCTTAATTCATTCCAATTAGAATTTGTTCCTTCATTTAAACTAAAACATTTAAATATTTTTTGAAATAGGTTTTAACCTTTCAAATTGTGATTAACATTAAGTTAAATTTACTTTACTTATTCTATTTTCCCTTTATTTTAATTATGAACATCAATTTAAATCATTCTAACTATTCGGCATGTGAAATTTTCTTTTTGATTATTTTGGAAAGAAGATTATGTTCATTAAACAAAGGGGGTAAACATTATTTTTCCCTAACTAGCCTTTTGTTCATGCTTTTCAATTATTTAATTTTAAAAAAAGAGCAAAGTAATATAAGATTGATTCAAAGCTCTTAAAGTTGTTTATGATGTTAAATTATAGTTTGTTCAAGTATTATGAGTAATCATTCAACATTACCCTCCAGTGAATTTATCTCATTATTTAGCATTAATTGCTATCAATTTTATATGATCTATTATTATGCAATTATTTGCATCTTTTTTTCGGGTTCAACTTGTTCCATTTGTAATTTGCCCTAGGATGCACTTACTTCAGTTGATGTTTATCAACTTGTTCCATTTGTAAGTTGTACTGGGATGCACTTACTTCAGTTGATGTTTATCAACTTGCTCCATTTGTAAGTTGCACTGGGATGTACTTACTTCAGTTGATGTTTATCAACTTTCTCCATTTTTAAGTTGCACTAGGATGCACTTACTTCAGTTGATATTTATCAAATTGTTCCATTTGTAAGTTGCACTGGGATGTACTTACTTTTGTTGACATTTATCAATTTTCTCCATTTGTAAGATGCACTGGGATGCACTTACTTCAGTTGATGTTTATCAACTTGCTCTATTTGTAAGTTGCACTGGGATGCACATACTTTAATTGATGTTTATCAACTTGCTCCATTTGTAAGTTGCACTGGGATGCACTTACTTCAGTTGATGTTTATCAAATTTTTCCATTGCTTGTTTTTCTCTTGGTGAGTGTTGGTACTCCTAAATTTGGAACAAATTTGGAGTGACCATGTTAAATTTTTCAGTTGAGCAAAGTGAGTACCCTTGAAAATCTTGTGTGAAAGACTCAGTTAGAGTGCTTGTAAAAGGTGCCCGGATGATTTTCATGAGATACAAATTGGGGAGAGGCTTTAATTCCTTCCATTTGACATATGTAGTGGGTCCCAACTCCTGAATTCCAATTCTGACATGTTTATGGAGTAGTCATTTTGAGGGGGTCACCTAATTCTGCACTTTGCTAATGTGTCATTTTGCTGTCTGGAGCCTACTTTGCTTCTGAGTATCTTACACCCTGTTGAGTTTTATAAGACATCACTTTCGGAGTGTTTAGCATGCATATCAAAGAACTTATGTTTCAGATCTCAGATCATTCCAAATCCATTTGATAAGTTTTCATACTTCTCAAAGTTGGTTGTTCATGAACTGTCTGCATTTTTGTCCTGCCTAGAAATCTGAATAGCCCTTTTTGACATGTTACAACTTTTGAGCTATGTTTTAATGGTCACACACTCCATATGTTCTAGTCTGTAGATCTTTATGAAATCAGATGACAAGTTTTCAAGAACCATTCTGATAGTGATTAATTCTGATTTCCTGTGTTTTCAAGTGCAGAATTGGTAAGTGACCTACTTTGTGATCTTGAAAGTCTATATCTGGGTGAACATTTTGCATAATTGGCTTGTTCTTAATATTTTAAACATAGGAGTGTACCTACCTGAAGATTTATAGACTCCTACCAATCCATTTATCCACTTTTACAGAGCCTTTCCGTTTCCAATTTATTAAAGTTTCTCTGAAAATATTGAATCTAGAATTAAATGGCATACTTTGTCCTTTTCCCATTTGCACCCCGTTCGAGTTCAGACATAATTGAATATGGATCTGCATTGTAGACCTAGGAATGAACTCATCTACAGATTCCCAAACTTTGACCAATCTGGTAGATCACATTTCTTTAATGATCCCGAACCCGATTTCTGCATATTTATTATGTTTTGGTTCAGAAGAGTGTTTAAGGTGCTAAGTTGCAAATTGCTGTCAGTTCAGTGGTTTCTTTTCAGAGGAAGGCAACTGAGGGGTCATGTTCCACATGTGACTTTCAATCACGATCTCGAGGTTGATTTTATGAAAGATCTTTTTGATGACCCTATGAGTTTAGTTTCAGGGGCAGTTTATTTAGTTGGCAGTGTGGAAAAGATTTAAGTTTGCAAATGGTCATTTTTAGGAAATGATAACTTTCTGTCTGAAAGATGTTTTCAAGATCCGATTATGGGACCATATTTATTACATATGAATGTAGTACCTAACTTAATGGCACGGTTTCAGAATATGATTTACTCATTTTGCAATGATCGATCTGAAAGGGATTTATACTGTTTCCGCATTTGTACCCACATGTTTTAAAAGGGCTAAGTTTGCATTTCTATATCTTATGTCGGAGAATGAATCTAAAGGAGCCCTTTCACACACATAGTCATTATACATGAATGAATCTTTTTGCTGGGTGTCGGGGTCAAATTACTTGTTTCAGTGAATTTTTGAGACCAGTCCCTAGTGCCAGCTACCATTCAAGTGTTCAGTTTGCAGAATTGTACTGATCAGTTTGAAATGTTTGTCAAATCACTATTTTATCATCCACATCTTTTAGTCAATCAAATTTTAGTAATAAGAGTTGTAGAAATAAACATCTTAGTACGTGTTTCAAAGAATGTGTTTTTCCCAAAGGAAGTGACAAGTCATCTTAACTTAACAGTTAGATCAACACCTAGATAGGTGGTGGGACATCGGCTCATCGATTTATTAAGTTGCCTTATTTTCAAGTGGACAAATGGTGATGCCGTAGAAAGTTGCAGAAATGCTTATCATTCTAAATAATAATGGGGAGTATGGCTGTTCTATTTTAGAACGCGGAATGTATATGGTCTAATAGCCGATAAAAGTATTAGAATCTAGTTCTAAAAGAAAACATCTTTGTTAAGCTTCCATAGGGGTGGTGGACTGTTATCATTGCCGAGAATTAGAAGGAATGGAGAGCTCTTAATTTATATTTAGATTTTGAAGATGGTTGCTAGAGCTATTTCAACATTCAAACAATAAAATACACCATTATATAGTATTTGTGTATTATAATGAATTGGGAAATATGACTTGCGCAACATATGGTTGGAAATGGATTACAAAGTGAGGTGCAATGAGGGAAAACTATGCTGATCTTAAAAAAAATATACATTGAAACTTCAAAGGTGCTATGACAAATGCAATCCAAAATTATTCCAGAATAATGATATGTTTATAAATGGTGCGAGCGCTGATAAGGAAGGTTTGGACTTTCATTTGCAAATGAATGTGCACAAATTTTACACAGACAATGAGGGCAGTTAACAGTGTATTTTAAATGTCTTATTAAAAACTTCATTTTCCATCTATTGCGTAGTATTAATGGTGGATGTTGGTAGATTTTGAAACATCCAATTTAAAGATTTCTTTGCTATTCAGCATTGTCAGTGGTCTGCGCTGCCAAAGAGGATTGGGAGGACTGCAATCCCAGTAGATTACGCAGACAATGAAGATTTGGGGGCAGTTTTAATGTATTTCTCTACTACTGATCAGTGCATCAACCATAGACAAAGCGTGTGAACTGTTTAAACATAAAATTCCAAGCTAATACAACCAGCAGCCACCCTTCCAGTGAAAAATGCAGCAAACAGAAGGAGGTTTTTGAAATGTTTTCAAGTTTAAATCTACAATTTTGACTCCATACAAATGGGCGCCTTGGTCCATGAAGGCCATTGGTGTTGTTCTTTGACACCCAGATAGCTCCATTAAAGAGCAGTTTTGATGTGAAGAACCCAGAAACATGAAAAACAGAGAATATGCGATAGTTTTTGGGAAAAGGTTTTGAGTTTCATGAAGATTTTCATTTTAAATTTGCAGATTTGATTCCACAGGAAGGGGAATTTTGACTTCTAGAGCATCCTCATGGTCTTTCTTTGTAGAGTTTCAATGCCATTTATGAGCAATTCTCTTCATATTCCCAGCAAAGATGAAAAAACTATGTATTTTCAATGTCCAACATTTAGTGTGCAAAGGGCATTTTTGGTCTTTATATACCAAAACACAAACATATGAGTTTGAAGTTGAAGAGGAGGCTATCCATGTGCACACCCTCATCTGACCGCCTCAGTTTTCATGCCCAAAAATGAAGGAGATGAAATTTTGACGAAAATGAACACTTGCTGTTAGTCGCGAAGTCGCGAGATGTGCATGGTCGCCCAGTCGCTAGGACCTCTGATCGCCCAGTCGAGAGATAGTTTGAGGATAACTACCAGATCGTTGAGACTTGGCGACTGACCACTAGCGGTGAGTCATGGAGTTGCGAGACATCAAAGTTGACCGCCAAGATTTGGTGACTAACTGCTAGTGGTTAGTCATGAAGTAGCCAGATGCCAAGTATAGCTGTCGCAACATGAAGATAGCCGCTGGTCGCGCAGTCACGAGATGGGAACAAGCCACCAGATGTTGGTTGCCAGGTCGCCCAGAGTTGAAGGAAGAGTTGAAAATGGCTCGCAACTTAGAGACTGAGATCATCACATGGCCGCCGGATGTGACTAAGGTTAAAAAATGAGTTAAAGACCAGTTTGTGACAACCAATATGAGCATGCCACTTGTCAATTTCTGGTGATTTCTGGGCAAAGTATGCATAAATCTAATATTTTCAAGGATTTCAAAATGTGTACAAAGATAATTTTAAAAGGGAATTTAATAGTTTTATTGCAAATTTTATATGTTTATTCCCGAAGGTTTTTGAAGGCACTGGAAATCAGATTTTTCAGAGAATGGGGATAATTTAGATTTTCTCAAGCATGGAAAGATTAGACTTTGAAGAGGTAAATAAAATCAAATTTGCACAAAGGAAAATGAGACAAAATGCATAGTATTTTAATTGCATATGTCAGATTTGAAAGAGCTTTCTGGGAGGTCTTTTAATCAGATATTTTATCATATTTTCAAAGATATTTTCAACAGATGAAATCAGATTAGAGACTTTTCAGTGGGAGATTGAAAGAGATATTTCAAATCAATCAGATATTTTGAAAAGCAAGGAATGAGTAAAAAATAGTTTTGAGAGAAGGACAGGTGTTGGCTAGACATATATTTAGGGTTTCTTCTCTTCTATATCTTTCTTTCTTTTCTCAGTTGTAAAGGTTCCTTTCCTCTACTCTGTTCTGGTTTTTTCCTATAGATGCCTAGAGCAGGTCCCTATTGGTCTTGTGGAAATTTTGTTATATTTTTATATCTTTGTATATTCATGAAAGCTTATTTTCTGGATGTGTTGAAGCAGAATACAGTAATAGAATATAGTGTGATTCTCCCTCTTTCATATTATCTTGTCTCTTTGCATTCTGTTTGTGCTCTAGTGTGTTTCACCTGTCAGACATTTGAAATACACCAGCTACAAGGTAGTTTCTCTAATTGCCTATGAGTTTCTTTCAAAGAGAGGACTAAGTTTCATAAGCAATTTCAGAGAGAAAAGCATTTTGTAAAGATTTGATGCAGATGTATGTATATGAGAGGATAGTTTGTAAGGCACTCTATCTCAGCTGCATGTAGTTTGTAAGGCACTCTATAGTATCTTTATTAGTATATCTCTATTGATTCATGTTTTCATTGACTCTTTGCCCAAGGGATAGGCACTGGTCTAGAGTATAGTTTGCAGTATGTTCCTCATCCAATATCAAAAGTCATTTTAATCAAAATACTTTTGTTACTAAGAACAAATGAGATGAACTCATAAGGATGTGTATCAGCAGGATACTATTCAATTTGTTGATCCCTTGAAGAGTGGATCATTAGGTTATCCCTCCTGCAATAAAAAGGAAGAAGGATGAAAATCCTTATATCACTGATTTTTTCTATATTTAAGACCATAAGTTTGTATGGTTAAATCTTGCATCTAGTTGTGCTTGGTCATTTGCAAGGTAGTTTATAAGTTGGTTTAACAAATATACATAGCAAATTAGTGTCCACACTATAACATACTGTGTAAACAGCAATCATAAAAGGTAAAACCTGCCTGAGTATATGAGGAGCTCAAAAATGAAGAAGGACCTTATCGAGTCCTTAGAAATTAGGCTTTTCTTGTCTTTGAATCAGTATTAGAAGGCATGGTGTTCAAGTAGTCATTTCAAGCACTGTGGTTCATACAAGAAAAATCCTTAACAAATTGGTGACTCTGATGGGGATGGAATAAAGGACATCAATGTTTAAGATAGTAGTTTCCTTGCTTTGCTGAATCATCCTGGAGTCTGGTTGGTTGTATAGAGTCTGATTCAAAAAAAAAAATTGTTATAAAATTCTCACTAAGTGTGAGTGGCGACTCTGAGTTTTCTATTTGATCAGTGCATTCTTGGAAAGAAAAATATGAGGAATTTGCAATTCTGATAGACAATCTTGGAAGATCCTGATGAAGCTTTGTGGTGGCTGAGACAAAATCCAAGAATAAGTAAAACATTTTCTTCTGCAAGGAGGTGGCAACTCTGTGAGAAAAGAATATGATGGAGCTGTGAAAGATGCTATAGATCTGATTTATTTTCAGTCAAAAGAAAAAGGAGCAACCGCTACAATTCTGGTCCAGGTAATCTTCATCTTTTTATGAAAGAAAGTTATACAAATGGTTGTTCTCCATTAAGTGGTTTCAGCACAAGGTAGGAGAAATTTTCAGTTTTGTTACATACTTCAGTAAGAAAAGATTTCAGCAAGTTTGATATGAAGTATTGAAGTATGTTGTTATAAAAGTTAGTGGCCAGATTATAGGTTTGCTGCAAGATAGAAATCTAGTTTTCATTCTGATGAATAAATTCATAAATCTGTGAGAATGGAAGGTTTCAATTCACCTAGTAGGCAGCCCATCAGTAATATCAATAGACCTATCTCTACTAGAAGGTACATGCCATTTTTTTTTAATGGCATACATGGTTTTCCCAATGTTATTCCAAATACAATTAGAGACAAATTACCAATATTTTGTGGGAAACGACATGATTCAGCAAGTTAGCATATTCAGTTGTTTGTTGATTTGATGGGTGATTTTGAAGTTGCACATGAAGATGTTTATATGAAATTGTTTTTCCAGACTTTAAGAGATGATGCTTGTGAGTGGTTTTCTTTTTTACCAGCATATTTGATATCCTCTTGGAGTGAATTACATTCAGCCTTCATTTTCCAATTCGGTGAAAGGGTAAATGCACATGATGCATTTACTAAGTTGTTACAAATTAGGATTGAGAATGAGGGGCTAGTTCCTAATTTTAACATCAGATTCGGAAAAGTTTATAATGATATCCCTGAAAATTGTAGACCCAATGATCAAGTGTCTATAGTTATCTACTTTTATGCATTTGATAAGGATTTGAGCTATTTGTTGCGGGATAAAGAACCTAAGTCTTTGCATCAAGCATTCATGGCAGCCATAGAGATTGAAAATAACATGAAGTACAGACTAACAAAAAACCATTTCTCTAGAGATGCTTGCCAGCAAAATACATTTGAAAGTAGAAGAGAATGCCATGATAAATTTTCAAATTCATATTAGCATGTAGTATGCCCTGCTATTGCAAATAATGTTATTGAAAGTTCAGACTTAAGAACATGTGATGATGGAGTTTCTTTGTTACAAAGAGCTCATTCTGTTTTTGGTGAAAAGAGCACATGTGTTTGTAATGTTATAGCAGTAGATGATAAACTTGATTCACTTGATGTTTCCCGAATGCAAGAAGTAATTTCAGTTGTTGCTTCTCCTATTGATGAATTTTATTATGTTGAGAATGTTACTAATGATGATATTAAAGAACACGCATCTCAGTCTTATAGGAATGAAGAAGCTGAAAGCTGTGTTTCAAGTGATGAGAACAACAGTGTTGATTTGTCATGGCATGATGGGGCATCAAATGAAAATGAAAGTGATCAGTATGTACCTCAGTCTAATGATGATGATGAGACTAAAACTTGTTATCCAAGTGAAGGTGAGGACAATGAAAGTGTTTTTCCATCTTCCTATGAGTCCGATGCAACATGGGAAGAAGAGAGCAGTGATGGGAGTGAGTTTTCTCATGAAAATAAAGGTAGAGTTTTTTCTTCCAAATGTGAAAATGATGTTTTATCCCTGCACGGTATAAGTCAGCTTTTAGTTGATAGTTTGGAAGGAATTTCATCATTTCTATATGAGGATAAAGAACTAGTTGAAGAATTCATTCCATATAATAATGAGTTACCCCATTGTACAAAGGAATGTCATGAAGTTGTAAGTGTTTTTTCTTCCCCATATGCTGAAATTACACATGATCTTGAAAGTAGTTTCAAGGTGCTTATTAACCCGCTGTATGATGAGGATGTTGATGTGGATCAGCCCATCATTTGTCAAAATGTGTACAAAGGAGCTTTGTATGAGATTATCAATCCACTTTTTGAAAAGCATGATGAAGTTTCAGATTTGGTTGGTTCTGATTTTGATGATGATATAGTGTTATACTGCAGAAAGAAATCAGACTGCTTCTCTTCTAGTTGTGACCATGATTATGATGAAAATTTTGTGTTCAATGATGAAAGATATGATCAAGTAATTGTTTAAAATCAGCCGGCATGTAACGACAAGTTTTATGATGATTATTTTCATGTTGTTGCTGATTCAGTGTATGATTGTGAAGATACACTAAAAATTATGGAGTAATTTCTGAGGCTGATGTTGATGACATGTGTGAATACAAGTCTGATTACTCATTTGATTGTCGGTTGGATATACAAGGTGAGTTACAAATTCATGATATATATGACTCATTAGGTGAAGTGGAGTTTGAGCACTTTATATTTCCGATTGATAGCATGCTTGAATTAGTCTATAAGGATGAACTTCAGTTTGATATTAGTGTTCATAAGCATGCTGATGTATATTTTCATAGTAAACAAGATAAAGAAAGTGTGTCTGGTTTTTATATGCACTATGAAAATGAAGAGAAATATTTTTTTCCAAACAAGGAGATTGTAGGTGTATATGAAATTGATGAAATTGATATCAATGATATTTTCAGCTTACCTCTAGAAAATGCAAATGAAAATCAGGTCTATGATAGAGGCAAGTATTGATTTCAGTTGTGGAGATGTTTGAGGGTTTTTGTAAATAATGTACATATTGTACAGTTGCTTTCCCTTTCAGTTGTGTGTTTGCTTTCAGTTAGAGGTTTCCCCATTTTTGAGAAATGAGAAAAGTTTTGAGAGGTGTAAGTTGAGAAGAAGAGAAAGAGAAAAGTTAAAATCTGATTTTTAGTTTTGGGGTGGTCTGCTACTCCAGAGATCTGTGGTCTCGGTATAAACTTGCATTTAACCATCCTCAGTCAGAGCCACTATTGGTACTCCTAAATTTGGAACAAATTTGGAGTGACCATGTTAAATTTTTCATTTGAGCAAAGTGAGTACCCTTGAAAATCTTGTGTGAAAGACTCAGTTAGAGTACTTGTAAAAGGTGCCCGGATGATTTTCATGAGATACAAATTGGGGAGAGGCTTTAATGCCTTCCATTTGACATATGCAGTGGGTCCCAACTCCTGAATTCCAATTCTGACATGTTGATGGAGTAGTCATTTTGAGGGGGTCACCTAATTCTGCACTTTGCTAATGTGTCATTTTGCTGTCCAGAGCCTACTTTGCTTTTGAGTATCTTACACCCTGTTGAATTTCATAAGCCATCACTTTGGGAGTGTTTAGCATGCATATCAGAGAGCTTATGTTTCAGATCTCAGATCATTCTAAATCCATTTGATAAGTTTTCATACTTCCCAAAGTTGGTTGTTCATGAATTGTCTACATTTTTGTCCTGCCTAGAAATTTGAATAGCCCGTTTTGACATGTTACAAATTTTGACCAATTCACCTAAGTGAGAGAATTCCTTTTGAACTGTGTTTCAATGGTCACACACTCCATATGTTCCAGTCTGCAGATCTTTATGAAATCATATGACAAGTTTTCAAGAACTGTTCTGATAGTAATTAATTCTGATTTCCTGTGTTTTCAAGTGTAGAATTGGTAAGTGACCTACTTTGTGATCTTGAAAGTCTATATCTGGGTGAAAATTTTGGATAATTGGATTGTTCCTCATATTGTAAACATAGGAGTGTACCTACCTAAAGATTTATAGACTCCTACCAATCCATTTATCCACTTTTCCAGAGCCTTTCTGTTTCCAATTTATTAAAGTTTCTCTGAAAATACTGAATCTAGAATTAAATGGCATACTTTTTCCTTTTCCCATTTGCACCCCGTTCGAGGTAAGATATAATTGAATATGGATCTACATTGTAGACCTAGGAATGAACTCATCTACAGATTCCCAAACTTTGACCAATCCGGTAGATCACTTTTCTTTGCCGATTCTGAACCCGATTTCTGCATATTTATTATGTTTTGGTTCAGAAGAGTGTTTAAGGTGCTAAGTTGTAGATTGTTGTCAGTTCAGTGGTTTCTTTTCAGAGGAAGGAAATTGAGGGGTCATGTTCCACATGTGACTTTCAATCACGATCCATAGGTTGAGTTTCCGAAATATCTTTTTGATGACCCTACGAGTTTAGTTTCAGGGGCATTTTATTTAGTTTGCAGTGTGGAAAAGATTTAAGTTTGCAAATGGTCATTTCTAGGAAATGATAACTTTCTGTCTGAAAGATGTTTTTAGGATCCGATTATGGGACCATCTTTATTACATATGAATGTACTACCTAACTTGATGGCAAGGTTTCAGAATATGATTTACTCATTTTGCAATGATTGATCTGAAAGGGATGTATACTGTTTCTGCATTTGTACCCACGTGTTTTAAAATGGCTAATTTTGCATTGCTATATCTTGTGCCAGAGAATGAATCTAAAGGAGACCTTTCACACACATAGTCATTATACATGAATGAATCTTTTTTCCAGGTGCCGGGGTCAAATTACTTGTTTCAGTGAATTTTTTAGACAAGTCCCTGGTGCCAGTTACCATTCAAGGGTTCAGTTTGCATAATTGTACTGATCAGTTTGAAATGTTCGTCAAATCAGTATTTTCTCATCCACATCTTTTAGTCAATCAAATTTTGGTAATAAGAGTTGTAGAAATAAACATCTTAGTACATGTTTCAAAGAATGTGGTTTTTCCAAAGGAAGTGACAAGTCATGTTAACTTGACAGTTAGATCAACACCTGGATAGGTGGTGGGACATCGGCTCATCGATTTATTAAGTTGCCTTATTTACAAGTGGACAAATGGTGATGCCGTAGAAAGTTGCAGAAATGTTTATCATTCTAAATAATAATGGGGAGTATGGCTCTTCTATTTTAGAAAGCGGAATGTATATGGTCTAATAGCTGATAAAAGTATTAGAATCTAGTTCTAAAAGAAAACATCTTTGTTAAGCTTCCAAAGGGGTGGTTGACTGTTATCATTGCTGAGAATTAGAAGGAATGGAGAGATCTTAATTTATATTTAGAGTTTGAAGATGGTTGCTAGAGCTATTTCGACGTTCAAACAATAAAATACACCATTATATAGTGTTTGTGTATTATAACGAATTGGGAAATATGACTTGCGCAACATATGGTTGGAAATGGATTACAAAGTGAGGTGCAATGAGGGAAAACTATGCTGATCTTAAAGAAAATATACATTGAAACTTCAAAGGTACTATGATAGATGCAATCCAAGATTATTCCAGAATAATGATATGTTTATAAATGGTGCCAGCGCTGATAAGGAAGGTTTGGACTTTCATTTGCAAATGAATGTGCACAAAGTTTACACAGACAATGAGGGTAGTTAACAGTGTATTTTAAATGTTTTATTTAAAACTTCATTTTCCATCTATTGCGCAGTATTAATGGTGGATGTTGGCAGATTTTGAAACATCCAATTTAAAGATTTCTTTTCTATTTAGCATTGTTAGTGGTCTGCGTTGCCAAAGAGGATTGGGAGGACTGCAATCCCAGTAGATTGCGCAGACAATGAAGATTTGGGGGTAGTTTTAATGTATTTCTCTACTACTGACCAACGCATTAACCATAGATAGAGGGTGTGAACTATTTAAACATAAACTTCCAAGATAATACAACCAGCAGCCACCCTTCCAGTGAAAAATGCAGCAAACAGAAGGATGTTTTTGAAATGTTTTCAAGTTTAAATCTGCAATTTTGATTCCATACAAAGGGGCGCCTTGGTCCATGGAGGCCATTGGTGTTGTTATTTCATGTCTAGATAGATCCATTAAAGAGTAGTTTTTATGTGAAGAACCTAGAAACATGAAAAATAGAGAATATGCAATAGTTTTTGGGAAAAGGTTTTGAGTTTCATGAAGTTTTTGAGTTTAAATTTGCAGATTTGATTCCACAGCAAGGGGCGTTTTGACTTCTGGAGCATCCTCATTGTCTTCCTTTGTAGAGTTTCAATGCCATTTGTGAGCATTTCTCTTCATATTCCTAGCAAGGATGAAAAAACTGTGTATTTTCAATGTCCCACATTCAGTGTGCAAAGGGAATTTTTGGTCTTTATATACCAAAACACAAACATGTGAGTTTGAAGTTGAAGAGGAGGCTATCCACACGCGTGCCCTCATCTGACTGCCTCAGTTTTTTGGCCCAAAAATGAAGGAGATGAAATTTAAATGACAAAAATGAACACTTGTTGTTAGTCGCGAAGTCGCGAGATGTGCATGGTTGCCCAGTCGCTAGGAGCTCTGGTTTCCCAGTCGGGAGACAGTTTGAGGATAACCACCAGATTGCTGAGACTTGGCGACTGACCGCTAGCGGTTAGTCGCGTAGTCGTGAGACATCAAAGTTGACCACCGAGATTTGGCGACTAACCGCTAGCAGTTAGTCGCGCAGTAGCTAAATGCTGAGGATAGCTGTCATGACATGAAGATAGCCACTGGTTGCGTAGTCGCGAGATGGGAACAAGCTACCGAATGCTGGTCGCGAGGTTGCCCAGAGTTGAAGGAAGAGTTGAAAATGGCTTGCAACTTAGAGACTGAGATCGTCGCATGGTCGCCGGATGTGACAAAGGTTAAAAAATGAGTTAAAGACTAGTTTGCGAAAAACCAATATGAGCATGCCACTTGTCTATTTCTGGTGATTTCTAGGCAAAGTATGCATAAATCTGAGATTTTCAAGGATTTTAAAATGTGCACTAAGATAATTTTAAAAGGGAATTTAATAGTTTTATTGCAAATTTTATATGTTTATTCCCGGAGGTTTTTGAAGGCACTGGAAATCAGATTTTTCAGAGAATGGGGATAATTCAGATTTTCTCAGGCATGGAAAGATCAGACTTTGAAGAGGTAAATAAAATCAAATTTGCACAAAGGAAAATGAGACAAAATGCATAATATTTTAATTGCATATGTCAGATTTGAAAAAGCTTTCTAGGAGGTCTTGTAATCAGATATTTTATCAGATTTTCAAAGATATTTTCAACAGATGAAATCAGATTGGAGACTTTTCAGTGGGAGATTGAAAGAGATATTTTAAATCAATCAGATATTTTGAAAAGGAAGGAATGAGTAAAAATTAGTTTTGAGAGAAGGATAGGTGTTGGCTAGACAGATTTTTAGGGTTTCTTCTCTTCTATATCTTTCTTTCTTTTCTTAGTTGTAAAGGTTTCTTTCCTCTGCTCTGTTCTGATTTTTTCCTACAGATGCCGAGAGCAGGTCTCTGTTGGTCTTGTGGAAATTTTATTGTAATTTATATTTTTATATCTTTGTATATTCATGAAAGCTTATTGTCTGGATATGTTGAAGCAGAATACAGTAATAGAATACAGTGTGGTTCTCCCTCTTTCATATTATCTTGTCTCTTTGCATTCTATTTGTGCTCTAGTGTGTTTCATCTATTAGGCATTTGAAATACACCAGCTACAAGGTAGTTTATCTAATTGCCTGTGAGTTCCTTTCAAGGAGAGGACTAAGTTTCATAAGCAATTTCAGAGAGCAAAGCATTTTGTAAGGATTTGATGCAGATGTATGTATATGAGAGGATAGTTTGTAAGGCACTCTATCTCAACTGCATGTAGTTTGTAAGGCACTCTACAGTATCTCTATTAGTATATCTCTGTTGATTCATATTTTCATTGACTCTTTGCCCAAGGGATAGGCACTGGTCTAGAGTATAGTTTGCAGTTTGTTCCTCATCCAATATCAAAAATCATTTTAATCAAAATACTTTTGTTACTAAGAACAAATGAGCTAAACTCATAAGGATTTGTATCAGTAGGATACTATTCAGTTTGTTGATCCCTTGAAGAGTGGATCATTATGTTATCCCTCCTACAATAAAAGGAAGAAGGATGAAAATCCTTATATCACTGATTTTTGCTATATTTAAGACCATAAGTTTGTATGGTTAAATGTTGCATCTGGTTGTGCTTGGTCATTTGCAAGGTAGTTTATAAGTTGGTTTAACAAAGATACATAGCAAATCAGTGTCCACACTATAACATACTATGTATACAACAATCATAAAAGGTAAAACCTGCCTGAGTATATGTGGAGATCAAAAACAAAGAAGGAGCTTATCCACTCCTTAGAAATTAGGCTTTTCTTGTCTTTGAATCAGTATTAGAAGGCATGGTGTTCAAGTAGTCATTTCAAGAATTGTGGTTCATACAAGAAAAATCCCTAACAGTGAGGATTTTTTTCATGTAATCCTTCTTGAATTTTGTTGTATTTCACATATATTTGGCAGGAAATATGTTTTTCCCACTCATTATTCTTATTTCAATTTATTATTTAGCATATGTCAATCTTAATGTTGGTTTAAATTATTATCTCCTTAATGGTTCATTACTTATGGTTCATAAGTGCAAACATGATTGGCTAATCAAATCAAATGTTTAATGGTTCTTGAGTCACATGTTCTTCTAATTTCTCATTGTCTCTCTCATATTCCTTTGTTTAATATACTAACATCATAATGCACTACATTCTTCATTGCTTAGATCATGAGTCATGCAGGTTGGGGATTGATCACCCATTTTCTTGCAATGAGATGACTCATTAGTGGACTATCTATATCCATGTGATTGATGCAATGTTGATGCATGATTCATTAGTTGGCCTTGTCTGCACGGTCATTTGTGCATTAGTATGTTTCTTTTCTGAGAGCATTGATAAACACTATTGTTCCTATCTTCTTCATTTTGACACTTGTAACATATGTTTTATCTTGATATCATATTAGCTTCAATGCACATTTTTATGATTTCTCATGATTTAATCGGATTCTAAAGTTTTCAAAAATTCTCTAAAGTTGAATTATTTTATGATACATATTATGAGTTTCTTTTGAAAGTTGTACTGATTTGTATCAAGGGTAGATCCCAACTATGGGAAATCTATTTGTGTTTTTTCTATTCTTTGATTCAGGTGATATAACATGGACCTTTCCAAAGACATAGATTCATTTACACATGTCCTATGAATCACAATACTACCTGCAGATGTGCATATACTTCCACTTGAACACATTTAAAGGACCTAGATCTACTTCTCTTGGCTCTACCAAAGCTGCTTGTACATCATGTTTCCAGAAGGATACTTGCAAACTTGGAGACAATACAATTTCTTCCTTATATTGAAGATCAAGTTGAAGATTTTTGTAAAAAAATGGGTTTCATACCCCTTGTTGTAAACATCCCAAGTAAAGATTAAAGGGGGGTGTTAGAAATTCATCTTTCCTTGGTGAACTATGTAATTAAAGTATAAACCAAGGTATCCTATTTTTTTCTTGTCCTCTTGTCCAAGTAGGAGGACATGTCACATTTTTTTATTTCCTTTAATAAGGAAATTATATATTCGTCCTTAAGAGGATTCTTACACATGGCACACACTTAATGTGAATGTGGCACTCATAAGATATGGGAGTTACATTCAAACTTCTTCACTCATCTCTACTTAAGAGATGCTTCTCACACACTTTTCAAGGTTGTTTCTCATAGGTTGGTTCTCATGGGAATTCTTCTCTCTTCTTCTCTCATTCTCATTCTTTTCCTCACAATTTTGTAATAAGATTCTTGCTCAAGCTCTCTCTCCTTCTTGGCTTCTTGCCTCATTCATTTTATATCCACAAGGGGTTTTTCTTTGTTTTCCCCTTTCAAAATCTTCATCTCTTGCGTTAAGCTTGGATCTTCTTGATTTTTTTGGTGAAAGTCCTTGAATCATCATTCATTCACTGGGTTATGTTAAAACTCTTACTTCTTGCAACTCTCTCTTGGATTCTTTCATTACCTAATCTCTATTTGTTTTCTTAATATTTCTTACACTATTAAATGAAAGATCTTAAAGAAAAATGTTCATTCTTGAAATCTAGTATCTATGTATGCACAACATGATTTTAGATGAAATATTTTAGGTTGAATGGATTTAACTTGAACCCACTATAAAAGAACTTTAATCGGTTTGATTTGTGGAAAATGTTTGAAATTTTATCCCTACATTATTAAATTTAAAATAAACAATTTGTTCTTACAAAAATGTACTTAAGTATTTTGTACATCATTGGAGGGTATAATTCACTACAAAATGAAATTGTCCTTAATGCCTTTTGACCCCTTTGAGATCTTAACATTTAATTTTATCATGGAAAACACTAACAACTCTAAAAATAGAACTATAGGGTTATATAAAATTTTATTTTATTTTTAAAGTATTAAATTAATTTATGTTACATCATGTCTGTCTAAAGAATTATATTCATTGAGGAGATGCATAACCAAGGTGACACAATTTAAAATGCTAACTTCAAGAAATTATTTTAAGGCTTTATTGAGAAAAAAAAATATAGAACAAGAATTTATATTTTAATTTCAGATGGTTGATAATAATTTCATAACTAATGTCGGCCATTTTTCATTTTAAGGATATTAAAGGTTGCTATAATGTTATTATCCTTACTTCATGTATTACTCGTAGATAATGTCAATGATACAAATTATAATGTCATCTTTTTAATTACCATGTATAATTATTTTAAAACAATATCTCACAACACTCATTTTATATCACTTTTTCCTTAACTATACATTATCTTCTATATATGAACATTCTACTTCTAAAAAATATTTGGAAGGGAGATAAAACTACTATTGAATTAGAAAAATAGTTTTTCTTATTTCTCACTATTAAAAATTGTTTTTCTTAATATTAAAAAATTTCATACAAATATTCCCACATATTTCATTTTCTTTTGAAAGTGATTTTTCCCCCTTGAAGCAACAACTTCTCTCTTCCAAACAAAAAATGTTCTATATGAAAGATAAAATTTGCCAATAGTTATTTTTCCTCTAATATTTCTATCATAATGTCCAAAAACCTTTTTTTTCTTGTAGATTTAATTCAATAGAAAAATAAAAAATAATAATTAAAGAAACATTATACATCTTATTTCAAGTGTAAGAGAAATTGAAAATAATTAAGGGCCCGTTTGGGTGCCTGAATACCAAATGCTAGATATAGTCAATTCTGGAAGATGCTACAATTCTGGAAGATACTTATCCTCAAAATGATTTCTGAAATATGGGTTGGACCCGTTATGTTCACCCATAAGATGACTGAGAAGATGCATTTTCTACGTTTGGGTGCCACAATCTGGAATTGGAATACACCCTGAAAAAGGATTTATTTATTGTTTAATTTCTTTGAATATAGTTAATTTATGAATTTTTGAAAAATGTAATTATGTTTTTAACATTTTGTAGGAGTTTTTAAATATTTATTTTGTTTTTCTATGACCACTATAAACAAACATATTTTTTAATTTGTTTTAATTTTGTTTCAATAAGGTTAATTTTATAACATTTTGAAATAAAATTATGTTTATAAGTTTTTTAAAATCTTAACATTTTTTAGAACTTTTATAAATATTTCTTTTTTATTTTCCTATACAAATTTATAAAATAACAAACTCCAAAATACACAGGTCATCACTATAAACAAGCCATTATTTTTATTAATTTTTTTTTTTTCAAAATGTTGCCTACAACCCAGCTCACTAGGGGCACCGGTAGGAAAGAGCCAGGTGGATAAAACCTCTAGTCTAGCCCCAAAAAGAAAAATTGATAAGATTACAAATAAATGGAGGAGGCATTCCTTGTTACATAATACAGATATGAAATTACAACTAAATGAATGAGGCATTGCTGATTTACATAATGCATATACAATGTTATAAATTTATAGTCTGATGAGTCTTTGATGCTCTTTCATGCCCCAACTCTCATTTTAGTCCGTGGACCATGCATTCATAGAGAATACGACTACTTTGTGCTTTTGTTAGTACCACAATCCCTATAATAATTTAATGACAAAAATTATAAATTTTAACCCTTGATGAAGTACATTCAATTGCTAACTTTTGTATGAGTTTAAAAAAAAATCTTATTAATTATATTACCTTCATTAGCCTCCTTGGATTTTTACCCAAATGAACCATGTTTGTCAGGAGAAAAACATGACCAATTAAATGAGTTCATACATGATATATCTTTGTTAACCTCAAAATTTCTCTACAAACTTGGGTTAGAGTTCTACAAAGCAATGTCCAGTAAGAAACTTAACCAAGAAAACACTTTAAACGTTGAATCATGTGAGTGACAACAGATTGAGGCTCACCTGAGCCATAAACACGAAAGGAAGGAGAATTAGTGTAGAAAAGATGCAAACCATATATATGCTCACTTGAGGCAAAGAGAAGTTACAACATATCCATACTAAATATAAAACAAGTTACAATATAAAAATAGTAACTAACTAATTTCTAAGCTCATTTCAGCATTTGTCCTAGCTTGACATGATTTTCACTCAAATCATTAATCACAGATAAGTGGAGATTGACAGATAGATGCACATGGGCTGTCATCAACCCAACTAAAGTATCCAAAACTATAATTTCCCTGTGACACCTAATATACATTACTTCTTATTATATAATGGATAGTATTTATATTACAAACATAAAATATATACACATTAGCAACCTTTTTTCTATTTGGGAATCATCAAAATTATCATCTAGGGTTAGTCTATATCTGTGAAGTCTTCAACATGAATTTCCCACCACCACATTGACAGTTTAGCGCATTGATAGGAGCCATTAACCCTATATCAATAGTGCACTGCACCATCTTTACAACATTAATTACTTAAATTTTATAGCATATAATCATACGATCATAATAATTATAACATATAATATCTATAATCATATTACCAAAGTCCAGGCCACACTTTTCCCAAAGAAACATCTCAAAAACTAGTTGTGAATACTTGCTCAAAAATTAGTTGAGAATACTTGATAGTAGATGAAAATAACAAACTAGTTTGAGAGGGAAACCATTCAACATTTGCAAAGAGAACACAATTCACAATCTGATCATCAAATGAAACTAACTACCTTCCATATATATCTTCCTTACGTCTTATTCACATATAATTCCTAGACCAACCTAAATAACTAAATAATGATATAATAATAATATGACTTTTAGTTTTGTCAATTAGGTAGTTTCTTTGTAACATTTTATTAGGATTAAACTACATAGTTTTTGAGTCAAACTCATTGACCCATATTTCGCAAGTAGGGGTTCAAAAGAGCTAACCTCTCATGAGAATGAATAGTGCACTCAGTTCCCATTGCATCTAGGTTATGCTCACAAGGGTGAAGCACCGAAACTTCTCATAAGGTCACCAATCCCAAGGGTGATGCACCAAGGCTTACTAAAATGGGCAAGTTCCCAAGAATCCCTAATGCCTCACCCCTGTAAGTATCACCTAGATGCAAGGATTTTGAAATGAACCATTCATGCTCATGAGAAAATATTTCTTGGGAGCCCACTATTCATGAATTATGGGAAATGAGACTAACTTTAAAACAACATATTTTAATTCTCTAAAAACATCACAAGAAATTGATGTTATTTTGGAAAGATTTTGGTTGGTATCTTTCTATTCCTATATGGTGAGCATCATATCTATGTTGTGGGGAATCTTGGCTCCTTTCTAGGGTATGAGTCTTCATTCCCATCCTTTTCTTCCCCTCACAAACAATGGATGGAGTGTAGTTGTATTCAAAGAAATGGGAGATGGCATTCTGTGGATACATCTACAAAATTTAGTTTTGATAGGTCTTTGGTCTCAGCAAGGATAACGTTTTAGAGGCTATCTCAATGGTCATTAGTGTTGACTTCATCAACGGAAATGACTTGGGATATAGAATTTGTTTTCATGCTACAACTCTCTATAAGAATCACATTATAGTCTACTCCTTAGCCTATTCCACATTAAGCCTAGGTATAGGCATGGCCTTGAGAATAATCTAAAAGTGATTGAGCTAGATGCCACCAATAAAACATGTGTGCCCATGGAGGTTCAAAAGGAATCGCAAGAATTTTTCACTACATTGGCTACTAAGCTATACCAAGTGTAATTATTTTTGGCTCATGGCTCTAGGACATTTAAAAAAGGGTTGGGCTTTGGGAGTATTCAGTCTCTAGTTAAATTAGTTGTTAAACCAGTAAATGTAGATTGACTTGGAGGTGAAATTTTGATTTTGTTTGATATTTTTTCACAGATATTTTAATTTCTATATTCAATCTCTTTTCTACATCTCTGTCTATATATACATTGTATTATTTGTTTCATCATAGCCCACAATGCGTGTAGCCTCCTACATGCATACCAGTATGAAAAACTAGTGAAAATCCTTACTAGAAAACATGATAAAACTTAAGGAAAACAAAACAAAACAAAAGAACAAAAAATTCATTAAAAAAGACAACAAAAAAATAAGAGGAAGAACACTCTCTACTTTACAAGTGACAGAGACAACTATTTATCTTAGCCTCATATGTTCTTTTCTTCCAATTTTTACATTCTTAAACTTCACTATATTCTCTTCCAATTTGTAATGATTCTGAAAGTTCACCACATGATTGTACTTCTAGTGACACAAAATGAAGTCTCTTCTAGAAGCCAATGTCTGCCTCTAGGTCATAGGGACACCTTGGGTTAACCAAAAAATGAAATATAATTTTTGATGCCTAGCTAGATTTAAATATTATAATTAAAAGTAAAATAAGAATAAAAATAAAACCAAATTATTTTCTATTGGGGAGTTTATCATGATTTTTGAAGTTTTCTAAAAGGTGTGACTTCTAGAATGCAATCCCTAGCATACATCAAGGTCGAGAAGAAACCCCTAATCTTATCTTGTCAACTTTTCCTTCCACAATTATATTTTTATGATTGAGGTTTTCCTTTTATTGCCTAGCTATGGATTTGATTTACATTTATTTTGGATTAGAGCACTGAGGTAGCGAGGGTTTGATCAACAATTGACAACCTCTTTTTTTACTATGCCTACAGATTGTAGGTGTGAGAGACATTTTCTGTGCAACACCTAGGGTGTGCAAGCCTGCGATCCATATATAAAGAAACAAAAAGGGTTTACATACTTTATATTAGCATTAGAAGATCAAAGAGAGACTAGAGTTGACTGTCAGGCCATCATTATCACCACTCAATCAAACACCCCAGTTGGAACTATCATACAAGTAGATAACCCTAAAACATCAGGAAGTCACCAATCTGACTAACATTTATGCTTAGAAAATTAGAAATAGGATTATGGTAAGCATCCAATCATCATCAGTATAGTTGTAACTCAAACTAGACATGCAACTATACCTAATTACATAGGTGTGCTATTATTCTAAAATGACATGAATTGTATGTGGACCGATGTACTTGAAGTTTATAATATCAATGCTATTCAATATAATAGCCCCGAGATAAATACAATGAATCTCAAGTTTGAAGATATGCATGAAACAACTCCCAAGAACTAGAATTTCAAACATAAGAAGTCTCTGTTAGAAGGTAATGACGGCCCATAGAAATCCCATCCCACCAGAGATACTAGAGTGACACAAAATTAACCACATCAACCATTCATAGAAACATTGAGAAGTATCACAAGAAAAATTTGATAATGAGATCACATGATAGACCATCCCTAAAGCAATGAATGTAAACAGAACTAGTATAAACAATGAATGTAAACAACAACAGTATAAACCTTACCATGTAACAGTTTAACATTATAATAATTTAAAAATGCCTAACTATTATGAATACTTCTACCTATTATGAATATCATTTTTAGTGATGAATCACTAGTTACAATTTGAAACATGGATCAAATAAAAACATAATTTTATCAAAAGATTTTAAAACCTAACTAGAGTCTTCTAAACTTCTATCTAATAAAAGTGAATCCCTCACATTCTTTCATTCCCAAAAACCCTCTAGCTTTTGCAGGTTCAATAAAAAAAATTCATATGCATCATGCATAGCACCTTCATGAAGATCAGGGATGAATTTTAGTACATTATACACATTAGCTTCATCATTTTGCAAATTAGATTTATCCATTTTTAGAGGCTCTCTAAGGCCTACACTCAGATCTCTTATCACTTCACAAATCACATCCAAGGAGCCTAGCCATACTTCCCTTCTTCCTCTTTTTCCTCCTTGACAATGATGCTACAGTATTATCTTTGCCACTTGCACTAGATTGATTTGATGTAGGTGTATCGATACCATCATCATCCAAATCAACAATAGTCTCAAAAGATGTAGTATCAATACCAAGATAAGTGACATCTTCCTCATCATTGAGATTGACGATCTCATCCACAAGGTGCCCTTCTCATGTCTTTTGAGATGTTGCAACTATGGTACCCTCAACTATGTCATTCCCCACAATGAAGGCTAATTCATTGTAGTATTGAAATGACTACCTCTTATACACTGTGGCATTTTTAAATTCTTTTCTTTCTATGATGACATAATGATTGAATTCATTATTTTTCTTTCATTAGTAAATAAGATATATTCAACTTAAAAGAAGATATTTTAAGACCGTGTTACCTTCAATAACTCATCCCAAACACTATCATCGGCATCCATAGATTGACTACTCTCATTCCATGAAAAATCGCTTGTATTCTTCAAGTCTTTCATTATTCTATACCCTTGCTTCCATTTCAAATTGTTCTTAAAGTTATCCTTGGATAGGTTCATTTTCAATTGCGCATTGAACCTCCTTTTAATGGCATTCCAAGATTCTTTTTTGAAACCCCTATTAGTACTCTAAAATTTTGGAGAAATTTGGAGTGACTATACTGAAAATTCTTTTAAGGCAAGATGAATAACCCCTAAAAACTTGCGGAGAATCCTTACTTTGAACACATGCAAAAAGTAGCTTGATGATTTTTGTGAAAAACTTCTTGGGAGACATGTTCCTCACCTTTCACTTGGCATATGCAGTGGGTTCTAGCTCCTAAATTTCAGTTTGGATATGTTTTGGGGATAGCCATTCAGAGGTGCTTGTCCAAATCTGCACTTTTTCATAAGTATCAATTTTTTGTAACAGGCCTAGTTCACCTTTGAATATCTTGTCTCCTGTTAAGTTTCATGGCCTACCACTTTGGGATTGTTTAATATGTATATCCAAATAGTTATGTTCCAAAGCTCAATCCATTTCAAATTAGTTTGATAGATTTTCCAATCCCTCAAAGTTGGTCTTCCAGAAATGTCTCGTTTCTTTGTTTTTCCCAGAATTCTAAGTAGCCATGTTTGACCAATTGTAACTTTTGACCTTGTGACCTAATTGAAACAATTCCTTTCACATAATATTATAGAGGTCAAATACTTCTTATATCTCCGTATTTAGGTCACGTTGAATCCTTTTGGTCAGTTTGCTTAATTCATTCCGTTTGCATTTCCTATCAATTTTCCAAATGGTCAAATACAGAATTCTGAAGTGGCCTACTTTGAGGTCCCACAATTTGTCCTCAGTTCAAAATCTTGAAGAATTGGATTTACAGGCTCGTGCCAATCCATCTGGTTAGTTTTCTCATCGAATTCTAAAAGCAACTTGTGCAGATTTACAATGTTGATAGAGTTGAGTTCATAGGATAGTCATGTTCAGAGGGTTATAGCTTTATGTCAGATGATTGTTTTGAGGCATGAATTGATTCCCTACACTCTCTTCATGTAAGTGTGCTATCTAGATCATTGGCAAAACCTCAAGGCATGGTTTGAAATTTTCAGCAAGGTGATTCCAAAGTCAGTTTCTTGTGTTTGCACATCTTCATTTGCATTGTTTTTCAAGTAGCACATTTTGAAATGTTATTATCTTGTAACCCTAGTGCTCTCATATAAATCCCTTTGGCACTCATATTCACGTATTGGAAGTGAACATTATTTTTAGACTGCATAATAATATGAGGCTTTCTAATAAGTTTTTAAGGCCAATTCCTGAGGCCAGTTGTTGATTATGTGATCATTTTGCAAAGGTATGAAAGCTGATTTTAAGTGATCGCCAGTTTGATGCTCCATGGTCTAACTGATTAATGAGAAGCATGTTGGTAAATTGAAGGATCAAGATGGACAGAGTGTTTGAAATCCCTTTTTTTGAAAAGATATGTTCTTCAGTTTTCCATAGAACGAGGACATTCTCGATGATCCAATTGGAGAGTTTGAAAATATTAATGAAGTTGCCTACACATAAGATGAAATTTTTTTATAAAATTTACAACAAATGCAAAGCCTACATGGAGATTGGAGGGAACTCTGTGCAATGCATAAAGGAAGGCAACACTTGAAATTTCAAAATCCTTGGCAAAGATGACATTGGAATCTAGCGCAAGGTTGTGTAGAATGAAATGGAAGTAGAGTATCTTGTCAAATGTCCAAACAACCAGCAATAGACCAGAAGGAGATCACACACAACACATAGAATGCCAATATTGTTTTGAATGTTTGAAATTATTAAAAGAAATCTTCATTGCATATGGGTTGCGTAGACAGTAAAAGAAGATTTTAATTGTTTTAAAAAAATGTAATTAGCAAAAGGAATCCATAGCAAGGGGTGCCCAGCTTTGTGGGGCAAGTTTTTCATGTCAAAAAAAAAGAAGACATGGTCATTGGTGAGCAGCAGTTGTAAGGAGGTATCCGTGCTGACATGGGAAGTCTTTTAAAAACATAAAAAAAAAAAATAGTCATATTGCGGGGGGCATAACGTCCAATGAAACCGTTAGATCTTTCTAAATTTTGGATATATTCTTGCAAATCCAATTCTCTAGATGCTCACCAGAGAGATCTTCCAAATTTTTCTTGGTTCGCAAGATATAATTGACTGTGTGTAGCACTGTCTAATCTTCTCAGAACAATCACAAAAGGCTTTTATCCCACATGCATGAGGTTTCGGGAGTTTTTAATGTTTATATACTCCAACGCATATAATGTAAAATGAATAAGTAGACAAGAGGCCACTTGGTGGCCCCTTGCATGGAGTTCTCAACACACTGGTGGGTGCCATAAATTTTGAGCTATACACAGAAAGCCTTAAAACTTCAAACTGATTAGTCCCACATTCAACCGAAAATGGGAAATTGTAGTGTTTATAAGCAAGAATGCAAACATAGTAATATGAAGTTGAAGTGGAGGCTCTATCCACATGTGTAGGTGACTCATGCCTTTCTTTCTAGGCCCGAATGATAGGTAAGAAAATTTTGCAGAAATAGTGGCAGATAGAGGTGATGACATGGCAGACACATGGCAACTAGTCGCTCAGTCGCGCTGGAAAGAAGATGTTGTAGAAGTGCCTCGCGACTATGTGAACGAGCTCATCACATAGTCACACTAGTTCAATGAGGTCCCAGAAATGGCGCGTGGGTGAGCGACTAAGCTTGTTGCACGGTCATGCATGACCATTTCGCTCAGTCGCAGACCCAAGAATGCCCAGTCGCGCAGTCGCGCATGTTTTCTTAGGTGATGAAAAAGGTATGCGAGTGCGTGGCTGAGCCAGTTGCACACTTTCTCAAGGTTTGTAGTAGAGTGAAAAAATGCTGCAACTGAGAAATCAAGCTCAGTCGCACACTCGCAAAGACAAATTGGAGTCAGTCAAGGATGCAAAGGTTGATTTATGTGCCAATCAAAACCTGCCACGTAGCGAAATCTGGAAAATGTTGCAGGATTCAAGTATTAAAATGAAATATCAGATATAATTCAATAGTCCAACTATTAAAAAGGTTTATAAATTGAAATTCAAATATTTCAAACTATTAAAGGAAAAATGTACTGGAAGGCAAAGTTTGATTTATGTTTCAGAGGACAAATTTTATCCAAAATATCACGTATCATATACTGTTGGAAAGGTATATAAGAGAGGATTCTGATTTTACAAATCATTTGAGTCTAGAATCTATTAGACTCTTTCAGTTGTGGATAGAAGTAGTTGCAAATATTTTTGGGAACATGCAGGTGTTAGTGACTGATTTTGTTCTTCCCATTTTTTCTATTTCTGAGTTTTCTTCTCAATTGTACAGAGATGGTGAAATCAATGCTGCAAGGCAGCTTTCTGATTTTGTGTGTCTGGTTTTGAGTTCTTTGTTATATAGATGTTATCAATCCTATCCAATTTTCTCCATTTAAGGTTGTTATGTATGTGGAGCCTAATCAGACTTAGGTTCTTTCAGCGTGGTTTCCCCCCAGACTTATCTACAGGGGATTGGAGGCAGTGCCCCCAAGCTTGGAGTTAAGGGGTAGAGCCCCTTGCAGGGTCCTGGGGTAGTCCTCTAGGTGGGATCAAGGGGCAGATCCCCTGATGGGGTCAAGGGGAAGCTCCCCTTGATGCCAACAATGACTTAATAACATTGTAAAGGGTCGGCCATCAATTTTCTATTAGTCAAAGTGATTTTGCCCTAATTAGGTTAAGTCAAAAATACTTCTGAAAAGGGCTTAGGGTTTGAGATTCATTATATGAGGGATTTTGTAGCTTCTTGTGGTGGTATTGAGTTGCAGGTTTCAGATTGTAATCACTGGATAATAATAAAGACATTGGACTCACTATTGGTCGATGTAGCCCACGGATTGGGTGAACCATGTTAAATTTCTATGTCATTGTGTTCTCTTCTCTGTGTTAATATTTGCATTTTTTTGCTTATTATTCTAACAAAAGTGTAATGTACCTTAATATAGACTAGTGAATTGTCTTGATTCCTATTCTAGGTTGTAGAATATAACCTTTTGCATAATCTTCATGTCTGTTGACAAGAGTATTAGTATTTGTGGTGAAATCCCTAGTAGTGATTTCCAAGTTAGCCTATGTATTGGATAGTGAGTGATTTTTCATAAATCATTAGGGTATGTCGAGTGTGTGTTAGTTTGAACCTTTTTGAAAAATTTGAATCTTATTTGATGTATCACCTTTCAAGTTTTATTCATTTAGTTTATAGTTAAAATTTATCCCTTTCCTTTCCAAAAATTTAGGAAAAAGCATTAGATTATTGATACCCCAAATCCAATAGGAACTAGCCTAGAATCTGAAGATTCCTTCTTATTCACAACTCAGGAAGGTTTCCATTGTTACCATGAAATATTAGTATGCCCTAAAGCCTGAGTTAGGGGGATATTTTTTGGCCTTAATAGATACATCGTGTGGACCTCAAAAGTGAGTAACTATGACTTCATCCCTCTTTGAACAAACACATCATACATGATCCATGGGATAGTAATATAATCATAACAATAAACAACCATCCAAAACACATAACATAAAAGTAATCATCAACATGTGTCATAGGAAGTACGTATGTACTAATCATCTAATATGAACATGTCCACTACATCACGTACTCATTACAATATCAAATATCTACATCTAAACATAAAATTAATCCCATGAAATATAATGCATGTAAGAACTAATAAATCCATCCATAACATAAGAGACAGTATACTAGGTTATAGAAGATAAGGGTATTTTAGTCTCAAAACCAAAACATCATAGTGAAACATAAATGCATCTAGTAATCATCATACAACATCATGACATCAGTGACATACACATCATCCATATATGATTACTACTGAATCACTTGAATAACCAACTACTCACATCAACAATGACATCATATAGATAAAGTAAAATATTAGTATCAAAAGTATCACACACACACACATATCAGGAGTCTAGCTCGGATTAAAGGAATAAATACATAGAAACATTCCAACATGATAGGAACTACATGTTCTCCCGAACATAACATTTCAAATATTATGTTCCTAGGAGAATGTGATGAGATTGGAACCGGGTGTCAGGATGATGATGTAGACCCAATAAGAAGAATCAGGTTGCTAGGATCAAGCATAAGGGACATTAAATATTAAAATCATAAAAATAGGATTAAAATGAGCATCCAATTGTGGGTTCTATATTTTTAGGATGGTATACTTAGCCCCCAGTTTAGTGGCAATAGGAGACAAACTCATGCTTGTGGTAAAGTGACTTAAGTCCTCATCAAATCCAAAACAAAGATAAAAGAGGCATCACAAGAGAGAGAGAGAGAGAGAGAGAGAGAGAGAGAGAGAGAGAGAGAGAGAGAGAGAGAGAGAGAGAGAGAGAGAGAGAGC
>MU222413.1:28184-76592 GCA_018584345.1 Thuja plicata | reverse complement strand
AACATCATCACATCTATCTATGCATAAGGTAAAATCATGACATCATAAACAAGTATCATCATCAAATGAAATAATATCAGCTCACATGAAATGTGGCCTAAAAGAATTCGGCCAAACAACTGAAACTAATGCCTAAAAGAGTACGTCATCCTAAACTAAAAAGAAAAATATGAGTGGGTATTACATCTTCTCTCCTTGTTACGCAACATTCTCCTTCCCTCCCTTCTCTTATCTCTTGCTATAGTACTTCTCTTATCTCTTGCCTATGTAACTCTTTTTAAACCTTTTTTGAAATGTGGTTGGTTTATTTTGAAGTCTTTGGCTTGGCATGCAACTTAGACTTTATATTGCGCATCCCAACTTATGTATTAACATTTCCTCTTTCTTTCCCACATTTCATCCAGCTTGCTACATCCTAGCACATGAGCTCCTTGAGATGCATTTATTTCATCCCAAATCAAAGATACATCTTAATTCTATCTCCCTCTTTCCTTCGCAACATCTCACTCCTTGAGCTACATTTCATTGCACAATCTTGTATTCAGATTTCCTTGCACAAAATTGTTGATTGTATTCTAACATTCATCTCACCTTAAAATGTTTTTTGTTATTACTTCTATAGTCAAACATTTTTTTAGCACAGTATTGAAAATCATTAAAAAATTTAGCAACGTAGAACTTCCTCATCCCTTGTGTAGCTTATGCTTATCTGTATTTGTGCTGGTATCGCATCTCTTCCTCCTTCTATTTCAGTTTGGAACCTTTCTATTATTACTTGTAACACTACCCATAAGCAAAGTTTATAGTTGTTTTATCACCGCAATTCATGTAAAACATTCATTATCTTTTTAAGAAAAAGTTTGTATTGCCTTGTCTACTATCTCTGCATTTTTTAATTGCTTGCTCTTGTTGCTGACTCTTCTCCTTTGTTGGGCCCTACTCTCCTGTCTTATTTGAGCTGAGTCTACAATATTTTGTTAAACATTCATTCCATTGCATTCTTTCAGCATTTTGTTACTGTTATCATAAGGCTTTGTAACATTTTTGTTTGGGTATGTTTTTCCTTTTCATTTTCTTTGTTTTTTCTCTGATATTGGTTCTCCTCATTCTAATTTAGTTTTCCTCCCCCGCTGTCTAATTTAGTGTATTAGAAAAAAAAATTCAGGTTACAGAGTTATGAGTTTGTAACGCTCTTCTGGTTCCTTGCAGTCCATCATTTCATACCTGTGGAAGGAATTCTCTGGACATTATCCATTATATGTTTTATTTATCTAATTTTTGTTTTAGTTTGAATATATTTTGACTCATTTCAACTTTAAATAGTTCCTTTTTTATTATCAATCAGATTTAATTAATTCAATTCCTATAATTTTTATTTAGCATTTGATAAAAAAAACCTTTCTATATATCAATTTGGTTTATCAAATCATTGTTATCCATTATCATTGTTTATAATTCATCTTTTTTCTCTAATGGAAGTTTTATTTAAAGTTAATCACTTCTAACTTAGTATTGTAAATGTTTAAAAACAAAATTTAATCAAAAAATTTAAATGTTCATACTTTTTCCACTCTATAGTTCTTAATATCGCTTCATTCATACATTCATTGTATCAATTCTAACCATTTTCTATTGCTATTTTGTTAATTCATTCCAATTAGAATTTGTTCCTTCATTTAAACGAAAACATTTAAATATTTTTTTAAATAAATTTTAACCATTCAAATTATGATTAACATTAAGTTAAATTTACTTTCATTATTCTATTTTCCATTTATTTTAATTATGAACATCAATTTAAATCATTCTAACTATTTGGCATGGGAAATTTTCATTTCAATTATTTTGGAAAGAAGATTATGTTCATTAAAGAAAGGGGGTAAACATTATTTTTCCCTAACTAGCCTTTTGTTCATGCTTTTCAATTATTTCATTTTTTTTAAAAAGAAAAGTAATCTATGATTGATTCAAAGCTCTTAAAGTTGTTTATGATGTTAAATTATAGTTTGTTCAAGTATTATGAGTAATCAATCAACATTTCCCTCGACTGAATTTATCTCATTATTTAGGATTAATTGCTATCTGTTTTATCTGATCTATTGTTATGCACTTAGTTGCATCTTTTTTCTAGGTTCAACTTGTTCCATTTGTAAGTTTCACTAGAATGCACTTACTTCAGTTGATGTTTATCAACTTTTTCCATTTATAAGTTGTACTGGGATGCACTTACATCAATTGATGTTTATCAACTTGCTCCATTTGCAAGTTGCAATGGGATGCACTTACTTCATTTGATGTTTATCAACTTGCTCCATTTGTAAGTTGCACTGGGATTCACTTACTTTAGTTGATATTTATCAACTTGTTCCATTTGTAAGTTGCACTGGGATGTACTTACTTTCGTTGACGTTTATCAATTTGCTCCATTTGTAAGTTGCACTGGGATGCACTTACTTAAGTTGATGTTTATCAATGTGTTGTATTTGTATATTGCACTGAGATGCAGTTACTTCAATTGGTGTTTATCAACTTGTTCCATGTGTAAGTTGCACTAGGATGCACTTACTTCAGTTGATGTTTATCAACTTGTTCCATTGCTTGTTTTTCTCTTTGTCAGGATTTTGTTCATGTAACCCTTCTTTAATTTTGTTGTATTTCTCATATATTTGGTAGGAAATATATTTTGCCCACTCATTATCCTTAGTTAAAATTATTATTTAGCATATATCAATCTTAATGTTGGTTTAAATTATTATCTCCTTAATGGTTCATTGCTTATGGTTCATAAGTGCAGACATGATTGGCTAATAAAATCAAATGTTTAATGGTTCTTGAGTCACATGTTCTTCTAATTTCTCATTGTCTCTCTCATATTCCTTTGGTTAATAAACTAACGTGATAATGCACTACATTCTTCATTGCTTAGATTATGAGTCATGCAGGTTTTGGATTGATCACCCATTTTCTTGCAGTGAGATGACTCATTAGTGGACTATCTATATCTATGTGATTGATGCAATGTTGATGCAGGTTTCATTAGTTAGCCTTATCTGTGGTCATTTGTGCATTAGTATGTTTCTTTTTTGAGAGCATTGATATACACTATTGTTCCTATGTTCTTCATTTTGATACTTTGAGCATATGATTTATCTTGATATCATATTAGCTTCATTGCACATTTTTATGATTTCTCATGATTTAATCTCTTTCTAAAGTTTTCAAAAATTCTCTAAAGTTGAATTATTTTATGATATATATTATGAGTTTCGTTTTAAAGGTGTACTGATTTGTATCAAGGGTAGATCCCAACTATGGGAAATCTACTTGTGTTTTTTTTATTCTTTGATTCGGGTGATATATCATGGACCTTTCCAAAGACAGATTAATTTACACATGTCCTATGAATCATAATACTACTTACAGATGTGCATATACTTCCACTTGAAGACATTTAAAGGACCCATCTACTTCTCTTGGCTCTACAAAAGTTTCTTGTTAGAAATATTAAAGGGGGTGTTAGAAATTAATCTTTCCTTGGTGAACTATGTAATTAAAGCATAAACCAAGGTATCTTATTGTGTTCTTGTCTTCTAGTCCAATTAGGAGGACATGTCACATTTTTGTATTTCCTTTAATAAGAAAATTATATATTCATCCTTAAAAGGATTCTTACACATGGCACACCCTTAATGTGAATGTGGCACTCATAATATATGGGAGTTACAGGCAAACTCCTGCACTCATCTCTACTTAAGAGATGCTTCTCACACACTTCTCAAGGTTGTTTATCATAGGTTGGTTCTCACGGGAATTCTTCTCTCTTCTTCTCTCATTCTCATTCTTTCTCTCACAATGTTGTAATGAGCTTCTTGCTCAAGTTCTCTCTCCTTCTTGGCTTCTTGGCTCATTCATATTATATCCACAAGGGGTTTTTCTTTGTTTTCCCCTTTAAAAATATTTGTCTCTTGCGTTAAGCTTGGATCTTCTTGATTTTTTTGGTGAAAATCCTTGAATCATCATTCATTCATTGGGTTATGGTAAAACTCTTACTTCCTTCAACTCTCTCTTGGATTCTTTCCTTACCTAATCTCTATTTGTTTTCTTAATATTTCTTACACTATTAAATAAAAGATCTTAAAGAAATATGTTCATACTTGAAATCTAGTATCCATGTATGCAGAACATGGTTTTAGATGAAATATTTTAGGTTGAATAGATTTAACTTGAACACACTATAAGAGAGCTTTTATCGGTTGGATTTGTGGAAAATGTTTGAAATTTTGTCCCTACATTATTAAATTTAAAATTAAGCAATTTGTTCTTACAAAAAATGTACTTTTTTGTATATCATTAGAGGGTATAATTCATTTCAAAATTAAATTGTCGTTAATGCCTTTTGACCCCTCCGAGATCTTAACATTTAAGTCTATCACGAAAAACACTAACAACTCTTAAAATAGAACTGTAGCGTTATATAAAAATATTTTTATTTTTAAAGTATTAAATTAATTTATGTTACATCATATGTTTGTCAGAATAATTATATTCATTGAGGATATGCATAACCAAGGTGACATAATTTAAAACGCTAACTTCATAGTTTTAGAACTTGTAACATCTAGTTCAATTTTTTTTCTCCCAAAAATTTAATCATGTAATTATATTAATCATTTTATGCTCAAACTTTTTTCTTAAAGAAATCATTTGAAATCTTTATTAAGAAAAAAAAAATAGAAAAAGAATTGATATTTTAATTTCAGATGGTTGATAATAATTTCATAACTAATGTCGGTCATTTTTCATTTGAAATATATTAAAGGTTGCTATAATTTTATTATCCTTACTTCATGTACTACTCATAGATTATGTCAATGATATAAATAATAATATCATCTTTTTAATTACCATATATAATTATTTTAAAATAAGATCTCACAACACTCATTTTATATATCACTTTTTCCTCAACTATACATTATCTTCTATATATGAAAATTCTACTTCTAAAAAATATTTGGAAGGGAGATAAAACTACTATTGAATTAGAAAAATAGTTTTGCTTATTTTTTACTATTAAAAATTATTTTTCTTAATATTAAAAAATTTCATACAAATATTCCCACATATTTCATTTTCTTTTGAAAGTGATTTTTCACCCTTTAAGCAACAACTTCTCTCTTCCAAACCAAAAATGTTCTATATGTCAAAAGTTAAAATTTGCCAATAGTTAGTTTTCCTCTAACATTTCTATCATAATGTCCAAAAACATTTTTTTTTCTTGTAGATTTAATTCAATACAAAAATAAAAAATAATAATTAAAGAAACATTATACATCTTATTTCAAGTGGAAGAGATTGAAAATAATTAAGAGCTCGTTTGGGTGCCAGAATACCAAATTCTAGATATAGTCAATTCTGGAAGATGCTGCAATTTTGGAAGATACTTATCCTGAAAATGATTTCCGGTATATGGGCTGGACCCATTTTGTTCACCCAGAATATGACTGAGAAGATGCATTTTCTGCATTTGGGTGTCACAATCTGGAATTTGAATATGCCCTGAATAAGGATTTATTTATTGTTTAATTTCTTTGAATATAGTTAATTTGTTTTAATTTTTTTTCAATAGGTTTAATTTTATAATATTTTGAAATAAAATTATGTTTATAAGTTTTTTAAAATTTTAACATTTTTAGAAAAAAAAATTAATATTTCTTTTTTATTTTCCTCCACAACTTTATAAAATAACAAACTCCAAAATACACAGGTCATCACTATAAACAAGCAATTGTTTTTATTAATTATTTTTTTCAAAATGTTGCCTACAACCTAGCTCAATAGGGGCACCGGTAGGAAAGAGCCGGTTGGAGAAAACCTCTAGTCTAGCCCCATAAAGAAAACTTAATAAGATTACAAATAAATGGAGGAGGCATTCCTCATTACATAATGCAGATATGAAATTACAACTAACTTAATGAGGCATTGCTCATTTACATAATGCAGATACAATGCTATAAATTTATTGTCTGATGAGTCTTTGACACTCTTTCATGCCCCAACTCTCGTTTTAGTCTGTGGACCATGCATTCATAGAGCATATGACTACTTTGTACTTTTGTTAGTACCACAATCCTTGTAATATTTTAATGAAAAAAATATAAATTGTAACCCTTGATGAATTACATTCAACTGCTAACTTTTGTATGAGTTTAAAAAAATCTTATTAATTATATTACCTTTATTGGCCTCCTAGGATTTTTACCCAAATGAACCACGCTTGTCAGGAGAAATCCACGACCAATTAAATGATTTCATACATGATATATCTTTGTTAACCTCAAAATTTCTCTACAAACCTGGATTAGAATTCTACAAAGCAACATCCAATAAGAAAATTAACCAAGAAAACACTTTAAATGTTGAATCATGTGAGTGACAGCAGATTGAGGCTCACCTGAGCCATAAACATGAAAGGAAGAAGAATTAGTGTAAAAAGATACAAACCATATATATGCTCACTTGAGGCAAAGAGAACTTACACCATATCCATATAAATAAAAAACAAATTACAATATCAAAATAGTAACTGACTAATTTCTAAGCTCATTTCGGTATTCTCCCTAGCTTGACATGATTTTCACTCAAATCATTCATCAGGGATAAGTGAAGATGGGTAGATAGATGCACATGGGTTGTCATCGACCCAACTAATTTATCCACAACCATTATTTCCCTGTGATACCTAATCTACATTACTTCTTATTATATAATGGATAGTATCTACATTACAAACATAAAATATATACTCATTAGCAACCTTTTTTCTATTTGGGAAGCACCAAAAGTATCATCCAGGGTTTCTCTATATACGTGAAGTCTTCAACACACATTGCCCACCACCACATTGATAGTTTGGCACATTAACAAGAGTCATTGATCAACCGTATCTCAATAATGCACCATACCATATTTACAACATTAATTACATAAATTTAATAACATATAATCATACGATCATAATAATTATAACATAAAATACCTATAATAATATTACCAAAGTCTAGGCCACACTTTTCCAAAAGATACATCTCAAAAATTAGTTGTGAATACTTGCTCAAAAATTAGTTGAGAATTCTTGATAATAGATGAAAATAACAAACTAGTTTGAGAGGGAAACCCTTCAACATTTGCAAAGAGAACATAATTCACAATCTGATCATCAAATGAAACTAACTACCTTCCATATATATCTTCCTTACACCTTATCCACATATATGTCCTAGACCAACCTACATATCTAAATAATGATATAATAATAATAATATTACTTTTAATTAAAAGTTAAAACTGAGAAAAGTTGTAAATAAGAAATATGACCACCTCCTCATTGCATGATTAATCCCCCATGATTTGTATGCAAGGAAGCCATAAGAATATTTTCTCGTGCCTTAAGATAATTCACGGTGGTTTAGTAGAAATTAATTTTGTCAAGTAGGTAGGTTTTTTGTAACATTTTATTAGGATTAAACTGCATAGTTTTTGAGTCAAACTGATTGACCCATATTTCACAAGTAGGGGTTCACAAGAACCAACCTCTCATGAGCATGAATAATCCACTCAGTTCCCTCTATATCTAGTTGATGATCACAAGGGTGAAGCGTCAAGACTTCTCATAAGGTCACCAATCCCAAGTGTGAAGCACCAAGGCTTACTAAAATGGGCAAGTTCCCAAGAAGCCCTAATGCTTCACCCCTGTAAGTATCACCTAGATGCAATGATTTCTAAGTGAACCATTCATTCTTATGAGAAAATATTTCTTGGGAGCCCACTATTAATGAATTATGGGAAATGAGGATAACTTTAAAAATACATATTTTAATTCTCATAAAACATCACAAGAAATTGATGTTATTTCTTAAAGGTTTTGGTTGGTTGCTTTTTATTCCTATATGGTGAGCATCATCTCTATGTTGTGGGGAATCTTGGCTCCTTTCTAGGGTATGATTCTTCATTCCCATCTGTTGCTTCCCCTCACAAACAACGGAGGGAATGTAGCTGCATTCAAAGAAATGGGAGATGGCATTTTGTAGATACATCTTCAAAATTTAGTTTTGATAGGTCTTTGATCTTAGCAAGGATAACATTTTAGAGGATATCTCAATGGTGATTAGTGCTGACTTAATTAATGTAAATGACTTGGAATATAGAATTTGTTTTCATTCTGTAACTCTATATAAGAAATCACATTATAGTCTACTCCTTAGGCTATTCAACACTAAGCCTAGGTATAGGTATGGCCTTGAGAATAATCTGAAAGTGATTGAGCTACATGCCACCAACAAAAGGTGTGTGCCCATGGAGGTTCAAAAGGAATTGCAAGAATATTTTTCTACATTGGCTACTAAGCTATACCAAGTGTAATTATTTTTAGCCCGTGGCTCTAGGACATTTAAAATAGGGTTGGAATTTAGGAGTATTTAGTCTCTAGTTAAATTAGTTGTTAAACCAGTAAATGTAGATCGACTTGGGGTGAAATTTTGATTTTGTTTGATCTTTTTTCACAAATATTTTAATTTCTATATTCATTCTCTTTTTTGCCTCCATGTCTATGTACATTGTATTATTTGTTTTAGCGTAGCCCACAATACATGTAGCCTCTCACATGCATAGCAGTTTGATAAACTAGAAAAAATCCTTACTGGAAAACATGATAAATATTAAGGAAAAAAAACCAAAACAAAAGAACAAAAAAATAATTAAAAAGACAACAAAAAAATAAGAGGAAGAAAACTCTCTACTTTACAAGTGACAGAGACAACTATTTATCTTAGCCTCATATGTTTTTTTCTTCCAATTTTTACATTCTTAAACTTCACTGTATTCTCTTCCAATTTGTAATGATTCTAAAAGTTCACCACATGATTGTACTTCTAGTGACACAAAATGAAGTCTCTGCTAGAAGCCAATGTCCGCCTCTAGGTCAAAGGGATACCTTGGGTTAACAAAAAATAAAATTTAATATTTGATGCCTAGTTAGATTGAAATATTATAAATAAAAGTAAAACAAGAATAAAAGTCAAACCAAATTATTTGCTATTGGGGAGTTTATCATGATTTTTGAAGTTTTCTAAAATGTGTGACTTCTAGAAAGCAATCCCTAGCATACGTCAAGGTCAAGAAGAAACCCCTAATCTTATCTTGTTAACTTTTCCTTCCACAATTATATTTTTATGATTGAGGTTTTCATTTTATTTCCTAGCTATGGATTTGATTTACATTTATTTTGGATTAGATCATTGAGGTAGCAAGGGTTTGATAAAAAAATGACAACCTATTTTGGTAATATACCTACATATTGTAGGTTTGAGAGACATTTTTGTGCAATGCCTAGGGTGTGCAGTCTTGTGATCCATATCCAAAGAAACAACAAGGGTTTACAGACTTTATATTAGCATTAGAAGATCAGAGAGGAAATAGTGTTGACTGTCAGGCCATCATTATCACCACTCAATCACACACCCCTATTGGAATTGTCATACAAGTAGATAACCCTAAAACATCACGAAGTCACCAATCTGACCAACATTTGTGCTTAGAAAACCAGAAATAGGATTGTGGTAAGCATCCAGTCATCATTAGTATAGTGGTAACTCAAGCTAGACATGCAACTATACTTCATTACATAGGTGTGCTATTATTGTAAATTGTCATAAATTGTATATAGACTGATGTACATGAAGTTTATAATATCAATGCTATTAAATATAATAGCCTAAGAGAAATATAATGAATATCAAGTTTGAAGATATGCATGAAACAACTCCCAAGAACTAGAATTTTTAACATAAGAAGTCTCTGCTAGAAGCCAATGTCCACCCATAGAAATCCCATCCCACTAGAGACACCAGAGTGACACAATATTAACCACATCAACCATTCATAGAAACATAGAGAAGTATCACAAGAAAAACCAGATAATGAGATCACATGATAGACCATCCCTAAAACAATGAATGTAAACAGAACTGGTATAAACAATGAATGTAAAAAACAATAGTATAAACCTTACCATGTAACAGTTTGACATTATAATAATTTAAAAACACCTAACTATTATGAATACTTCTACCTATTATGAATAACCCTTTTAGTGATGAATCACTACTTACAATTTGAAATATGGATCAAATAAACACAAAATTTTATCAAAACATTTTGCAACCTAACTAGAGTCTTCCAAAATTCTATCTAATGTATGTGAATCCCTCCTGTTCATTCATTTTCAATAGCCCTTTGGCTTTTGCAGGCTCAAGAATTTTTTTTCATATGCATCAAGCATAGCACCTTCACAATAATTAGGGATGACTTTTAGTACATTATACACATTAACTTCATCATTTTGCAAATTAGATTTATGCATTTTTTAGAGGCTCTCTAAGGCCTACACTTAGATCTATGATCACTTCACAAATTGCATCCAAGGAACCTACCATGATTCCCTTCTTCCTCTTTTGCCTCCATGACAATGATTCTGTAGGGTTCTCTCTGTCGCTTGCACTAGATTGATTTGATGTAGGTGTATCAATGCCATCATCAACCAAATCAGCAATAGTCTCAAAAAGTTGTAGTATCAATACCATGATAAGTGACATCTTCCTCATCATTGAGATTGACAATCTCATCTATAAGGTGACCTTCTCATGTCTCTTGAGATGTTGCAGCTGTGGTACCCTCAGCTATGCCATTCCCCACAATGAAGGCTAATTCATTGTAGTATTGAAATGACTGCCTCTTATACACTCTAGTATTTTTAAATTCTTTTCTTTATATGATGACATAACGATTGAATTCATTATTTGTCTTTTATTAGTAAATAAGATATATTAAACTTAAAACAAGAGACTTTAAGAAAATGTTACCTTCAATAACTCATCCTAAACACTATCATCGGCTTCCATAGATTGACTCATCTCATTCCATGCAAAACTGCTTGTATTATTCAAGTCTTTCATTATTCTATACCCTTTCTTCCATGTTTTCAAATTGTACTTGAAGTTATCCTTGGATAGGTTCATTTTCAACTACTCATTGAACCTCCTTTCAATGGCGATCCAAGCTTCTTTTTTGAAACCCCCTTCACCTTTTTTTCCAAGTTGCACTTGCTCAAGGAGGAAGTCTAGAAATTTGTGTTCCATTTCTTTGGTCCACAAAATCTTCTTGCAAGAAGAAGAATTTGGATGTATGACTTGAACGTCAACATCCATCCTCATAAATAGATCTGTGTATGACATACCTGAGGAGTCACACACACCAGCTATTAATGATGTGAATTATAATATATCCAACAACACTAAATATGTCAAATGTTAGGAATAAGGTGTCTCAACCTTGTATATTTCCTTAAGTTTGATATTTTCCAAATGTCGGCACTTTGGACAATGTGTAAGGTAATCATGACTGAAATAGCTATGATGGATTCCTATGATGGTCATTAATATTTGTAAGATCTAATTGTGGAAGATTTGATGATGGGTGAAGACATGCAAGACATGTGGCAACTGATCATGTTGAGTACTATACACTCTTCTACAACCAAAAAAATTTTGGGTTCCAATTTTCTTGAAGAATAGTAAAACCCTAATACGGCTATCTTTGGAAGTTGCCCTAAAAAGGGAAGCACATGATATAAGCATTTTTTAGGGTTGCAAATCTAAGTGAGAAGTGAGTGTATTGTTGGAACATTTTTATGCTGACAAATTTGTCTTCAAGTAATGATTATCTCTAGAAAGAACTTGCATTGCAAGTGTATTGTAAACAATAATAGTTTTGATTAATACATTGTGCAGATTTTGGAGTGCTGGGGTTTTTGACCGAAAGGTTTTCCCTAGGGTAAATCATTGTGTTATTCTCATTTTTCTACGTATGAATGTTATTGTATTGTCATTTTATACTTGCTAAGGGTTAAATCTGAATTTGCATGATCCTCTTCTCAGGAGTTTAGCGTAGGGAACTATTTTCCGCACACTTAGTTTCCTTTTAGTTGGTATCAAAGACTGGCCAGTTTTGTTTCTATTTGTTAGGGTATGGGTTTTTTGAGCTATTTTTCAGTTCATTGGGAGTATTTTTGTAGAGTATTCATAACCTTATTATAGGAAGAGATGACAGGTTCTTCATACAATAGAATGGAGGTGAAAAGTTCAATGGCACAAACTTTGAGTTGTGGAAACTCAAGATGGAAGACATGCTCGTAGACCATGATGTATTGGAGGTGGTTGATAATGATATCAAACCAGTAAACATGCCTCAAGAATATTGGGATCTCAACGATAAGAAAGCTAAGGGTCTCATTAGACTCTGTCTAGCAGATTCTGTTCTCTTGAATGTTCTCGATGAAAAGACCGCAAACAAATTGTGGACACGGCTTGGGTCTGTGTATCAGGCCAAGTCCTTGGTGAATAGATTGTTCTAGAGAAAGAATTTGTATTCTCTGAGAATGGAGGAAGGAGGATCTGTTGCAGATCACCTGAATGCATTTAACATGTTGATTGCACAGTTGACATCAACTAGTGTCAAGTTGGAGGGGGAGGATCGATGTATGACCCTGCTCTGTTCCTTGTTGGATTCATGGGACCATCTTGTGATGGCCCTTGGGAGTACTATTGTCACTTTCCAAATGGATGATGTGCTGTCTTTGTTGTTATCTGAAGAGATGCAAAGAAAGACTTCTAATTCAACCAAGGAAGCCCTTGTTGTTCACAGTAGATCCAAAGATAGAGGAAAGAAAAATGACAATAAGTTTGAAAAGGGTAGATCCAAATCCTGTGGGAAATATACGACTCGTGGAAAGTCTAAGGTAACATGTTGGAACTTTGGTAAGACTGGGCACTTCTCTAAGGACTACAAAGAGCCAAAGACAAAGAAGAAAAGCCTAGATTTAGATTCTGAAAAATCTCAAGAAGATGGCAATGCTTTTGTCGCAGCCTTGGCCACTCATGCATCTAATGATGTGTGGCTTATTGACTCGGGTGATTCTTTTCACATGACCTCTCATCGAATTTGGTTCTCAAAGTATGAGGAGTTCGATGGTGGAAAGGTGTACTTAGGTGATGATTCTCACCTAGAGATAGTTGGACAAGGAAGAGCCACTATCAGATTCCCTGATGGACGAGTAAAGGGGATCAATGAGGTAATGCACATCCCAGGTTTGGCATGAAACCTGTTATATGTAACTATGTTGAATGATGCAGGTGTGCAAGTTGTTTTTTCAAAAGATGGATGTAAGATGATTAGAGAAGCTATAGTGCTCACGAAAGGTACTAGGAGAGGTACCCTATTTCAGCTAGATGCTTGCACCTCACAGTGCAATAGTTCTTTTGTCTCAAGGAAGAGAGTAGAAGTCACTTCATCTCCACCATCTAAACTAGTAGTGAAGAATTCTATAGTAATGGGTTCCGATGATAGTGCAGCAAGTGTAGCTAAGGGTGCTAACACTTTGGAAGGCAAACTTCCTATAGAAAAGACAATGTTGTGGCATATGAGATTTGGCCACATTGGTGAGAAGGGTCTTAGAACCCTGAAAAATAAAAACCTTTTTGAGGGTTTAAATGATTGTAGTCTCAAGTTTGACTTCTGTGAATACTGTGTTTATGGTAAGCAAAATCATGTTCAATTTTACTGCAGTTCTCACAAGTCTTCTAGTATTTTGGATCCTATCTATTCGGATGTGTTTGGTCCTGTTAAAGTTCCTTCACTCTCAAAATCTATATATTTTGTATCTTTTATAGATGATTACTGTACAAGGACATGGATTTATTTCCTTAAAAGCAAGATACATGTTTTCAGTCGATTAAAGGAATTTAAATCTCTCGTAGAGAATCAAACTGGTAAAAGAATTAAGTGTGTGAGAACTGACAATGGTGGTGAGTTTTGTTTGATAGAGTTTGAATAGTTCTGTAAAGAATGATGGATCGAGAGGCATAAGACAACTCCTTATACCCCACAACAAAATGGAGTTATAGAAAGAATGAACATGACATTGATGGAGAAGGCTAGGAGTATGTTTAGTGGAGCTGGCCTTGAACAAAGGTTTTGGGTTGAAGCTATGGCCACTGCTTGCTATCTCGTTAACAGATCTCCTACATCAGCTCTTTTTGGTAAGACACCCATGGAGGTGTGGTCTGGTAAGAAGCCTTCAGTTAGACATCTTCGTGTTTTTGGTTGTGAAGCTTATGCACATGTGCCTAAGGAGAGAAGATCTAAGTTAGAAAACAAGGCTATAAAATGTATCTTCATTGGCTACAGTGTTGGTGTGAAAGGATACAAGCTTTGGGATCCTATGATTGGTAAGGTGTTGTTTAGTAGAAATGTTATTTTTAGAGAGATTACACCTTCTCCTATTGTGCTACAGCCAGATGAAAAAGAAATGAAAGAAGATGTTGTCCAGTTGCCTCTTTCCCCTAAGAAGACTTAACAGAGAAACTGTGATGGATTTGATGATGAGGAGAGCTCTAGCAGCTCTAAAAATTTAGAAGAAGAGGTCGAACAACCTCAACCTCATCCCTTGAGGAGATCCACGAGAGAAAGAAAGAAACCAGAGAGGTTTGGATTTTCTATGTTAGATTCCAGTTGTGCTCATGCCTTGATTACAAACACTGATGAACCTAGATTTGTGAAAGAGGCTATAGGTATGGAAGTTTTAGGTTCCTAGATTGAGGCTATGGATGATGAGATGGCTTCATTGGAGAAGAACAAAACTTGGGACCTAGTACCTTTTCCTAAAGGATGGAAACTTGTTGGAAGCAAATGGGTGTTTAAGAAGAAATTTTGTGTAGATGGAAGTGTTGAGAGGTACAAGGTTAGATTGGTTGCAAAGGGGTATTCACAGGTGGAGGGAATTGATTATGGTGAAATATTCTCTCCTGTTGCAAAGCTTACATCCATTAGATTTCTGTTATCTCTAGAAGCATCGTATGATTTAGAGGTAGAACAAATGGATGTGAAGACAACTTTCCTTCATGGTGATTTGGAGGAAGAAGTCTATATGTCACAGCCCGAGCATAATATTCAAAAAAGGGAAAGAGTCTTTGGTTTGCAAATTAAAGAAGTCTGTGTATGGTTTGAAACAATCTCCTAGGATGTGGTACCTTAAATTTGATGCTTTTGTGTTGTCGATTGGTTTTCTGAGATCAAAATTAGATCATTATGTTTATTTCAAAGTTAACAATGATTGCCATCTTATTATTGCATTATATTTTGATGATATGTTGTTGATTGGGAAGGGTATGTGTATCTCAGTTTTCAGCACAGTTTGAGATGAAAGATCTAGGGGCAGCCAGGTATATTTTGAGAATGGAAATCAACAGAGATAGATCAAACATAAAACTTTGGTTGAGTCAGAGTAAGTATGTGAAGTCTGTTTTGGATAGGTTTAGCATGGTAGATTGCAGACCATTATGAGTTCTTGTTTCTATGGGAACAAAGTTATCTATGGATGATTGTCCAAAATCTCCTAGTGAGGTGGAGGACATGATCAAAGTACCTTATGCGAGTGCAGTTGGCAGCCTTATGTATTCTATGGTCTGTACTAGACTAGACACTGCCCAAGCAGTGGGAGTCCTGAGTCAGTTTATGGCTAAACTTGGACAGGTACATTAGGATGTAGTTAAGAGAGTGTTCAGATATCTTAAGGGTACATTAGAGTATTCCATATGCTATCATGGAAACTTTTCTGGAGCTCCGCATTTAGTTTGTATTCATGGTTTTGTGGATTCAGATTGGGCAGGTGACATTGATAGTAGGAGATCCACCAATGCCTATGTGTTCACTATGTTTGGTGGTGTCATCAATTGGATGAGTAAGTGACAACCTGTGGTCACTTTGTCCACGACAGAAGAAGAGTACATGGAAGCTACTCATTCTTGTAAGGAAGCCATTTGCCTTAGGAGACTATGTTCAGATGTTGGTGTTGATGCGGGATAGATTACAATTTGTTGCGACAGTCAGAGTGCTAATTTCCTTGCGAAGAATCCAACTTTCCATGCCAAAATGAAGCACATTGATGTGCAGTTTCACTTTGTGAGAGATATGGTAGAGGATGGAAAGGTATGTTTGGAGAAGGTAGATACAGTAAAGAATGTTGCGGATGCATTGACAAAACCTGTGGGCACAGCGAAGTTCAGATGGTGTTCAGTAAATCCTGCTATTTCCTTTGTCTCTTACAAGGTGTTCGACAAGTGGGAGAATGTTATGAATAAAGTGTCTCAACCTTGTATATTTCCTTACATTTGATATTTTCCAAATGTTGGCACTTTAGACAATGTGTAAGGTAATCATGACTGAAACGGTTATGAAGGATTCCTATGATGGTCATTAATATTTGTAAGAGCTAATTGTGGAAGATTCCATGATGGGTAAAGACATGCAAGACATGTGGCAATTGATCATGTTGAGTACTGTACACTCTTCTACAACTGTGGGTAAAACCCTAATACGACTATCTTTGGAAGTTGCCCTAAAAAGGGAAGTGCATGATATAAGCATTTTTTAGGGTTGTGAATCTAAGTGAGAAGTGAGTTTATTGTTGGAACATTTTTATGTTGCCAAATTTGTCAAGTGTTGATTATGTCTTGAAAGAACTTGCATTACAAGTGTATACTGTAAACAGTAATAGTTTTGATTAATACATTGTGCAGGTTTTGGAGTGCTAGGGTTTTTTACCAAAAGTTTTTCCCTAGGGTAAATCATTGTGTCATTCTCATTTTTCTATGTATGCATGTTATTGTATTGTCATTCTATACTTGCTAAGGGTTAAATCTAAATTTACACGATCCTCTTCTCAGGATTTTAGCATAGGGAACTATTTTCCACACACTTAGTTTCCTTTCAATAATGACACTAAATGTAACATGACAACACTAAATATGTCATAACAACAATATAAAAAAACATTAAATATAACATGACAACATTAACTATAACATGATAGCATTAAATATAACAACATTGAATATAAAATGACAACACTAAATATGTCATAACAATATTTAATATAACATGACAACACTAAATATATGATAACAATACTAATATAAAATGAACTCATCAATTTTTAAGTAGATATATCAGTTCGTGAAAATTATGAAATCTGACATTAAAGTTTTAAAACTGTCATAGTAGTTATTCAAACAGCTAAGATCGAGATCTGTAGTCTTCCCACATCCTTCTTGCTATTTCATCTCAAAATTTCCCCCGATCATCTCTTTCAGACTAGCTCAACCAATATGTCTCAAGCATTGGGACATCTATCTGATCACGATCATCTTCCTCTTCAATTCCTACCTTGGATGGAAGGTCGTCGTCTATTGTAATGAAGTTGTGAATTATGAAACATGCCAAAACAAACTTTGTTTGTGTCATGATATTATAAGATGTCGTATGCTTTGAGATAGGAAAATGTTGCCTCAAAATCCAAAATGTATGCTCTATTGCATTCCTGAGTGAGGAGTATCAATGGTTAAACAACTCTTGTGCTGTGTTTATTGGGTTTTCTCTTCAAAAATCCCTTAGGTGGTAATGTGTGCACTGATAAGTCCTAGTACGTTTGGATATCTAGCATCTAACAAATAATATTTTCCTACATTAAATAAAGTATATTGTTATACTATTGTGTTATTTTTTCCTATGATTCACTATATAATCATATTTTACATACCTGGGGGAACTACCAATGGATCCGATCTGGAGAGAGTCAAAGCTAGAACACAACTTTCTGTAGCAAACCCTTCCCAACCAACAAGGATGTATTGAAACTTATAATCAAATGAACACATGCCCATAACATTATGCGACAAGTTGTCTTTTCTATCGCGATATTTAGCTTGTATGTTGACATTGATAGTGAATGGTACATGGGATCCATCAATTGCTTCCACACAATCCTATAGTCAGAAAATTCATAATATAATGACCATGTGGTAATAGGATTACAATTTGATCAAACAAAATTGATCCACTGGGAGATATACCTTGAAGTATGGATCAAAACGGTTCTTCCCACTGATTTTCGAAGGATTGTTTGGACCGGGGGTATAAAATAATCCACATAGAGCACTAAGATAGACCTCAAGACCTTGTAGAAGTATTGGCTTACTGTCTCTCTTAAGTTCCCAAAGTTATGGGCAATCTGATGATTCCTCAGATTGTGGCCAACGATATGGAGGAACATGAATAATTGTTCTTCTAACGTGAGGTTTTTTGTATCTTTGATGCTTCCTTTTTTGCTTAAAATATTGGCTAGATGAAAGAAGGCTCATCTACTCATGCATATTTGGTCAAAGTAATCCATCTCATCAGAGTCGATAATACACTTATAAAAAGGAATTACATCTCTTTTGCACTTACACATTTGTCCACTGCCTTCTTTTGCATATACTTCTATTGTTATGACAAGGGAAGAAAGAACAACTGCAACAAGAGGAATGACTCTTGTCCTCTTGATAATCTCTCCTTGAACTTTTATATTACCAATAAGATTCATCAATTACCTAAACATACCAACAAACCAATCACTAAACAACATAGGATAGGAACATAATGCAAATCCATAAGAAAACACCCAACTATAAGGAAAGAAATAGTTGGCCAACACAATGAGAAATACCATGGTGCAGGAAAAAGAATGGCATAAGGAAACTAGATATAATCAAATATATTAAGATAAAATCAACATGTATCAAGATGAAAAGAACATAAAAGAAAATGAACATAATAGAAAATAACATAATACTAATTGTGTTACAGTTGAAATAAGGAAAAGAGGGGCGGGTGGAAGGTGGAACACTTAGCATTCATTGCATGTGTGTTATTCTTAGAGAGGTGAAGCACTGAGACTTCCCGACAGGTAGGGATATCCTTCTGATTCACCTCTATGAGAATCACCTAGATGAAATGAGTGCTAAGTGTTCCATTCATTCTAATTGCTTGCGAGTTTTCATGATTAATATAGCTACGATTATCTTGGTTAATGGATAGTGCGAGCCCTTAACCATACATGTTCATGCTTTCAATTTCTCTAAGAGTTGAATATTTATGCTTGGAGAAAAGAACATTTTGTAGATGGTGTACTATTTTTTCATTTTACAGGAGGTTCATCTCCACAAATGAGCTTTTGTCTGTCCCAAGCATATCCATATGTAGGTGGTTGCACTTCTATAATTATTTTATGCATGTGACTTGGAGACAAGCTCTTGATAACTTTGGAACATAACTATCTTTTTCATTGAGCTGATTAGTGAATCTAATCTTGTAACCTCAAGTTCTATACCATCCAACCCTTGTTTTACTATTTGTTCCATTTTTAGGTTAAAGTGGCTTAATTTTAGATAGGAACGCTGAATTGATTTGTATAGAAATAAACTAAAACAAAAATCTTGTATGGTGGTTGAGAAAGAGAAACTATAATTCATAGATCCATGTTGTTTCTCAACGGTGGCCACATATTTCAGGGATGGGAAGCAAAGGATCTAAATTTAGGGATGGTAGAGCGATAGAATATAAAGTAGTCATAAATTTTAATGTCTATTTTTGAGTTCTATGCATTGATAATAATAAAACATATTAAAAAAATTGATTGTAAATTTATAATATAATAATAAATATTATATAATATATTCAATGTTTTTTAAAAATAATATTATTATATCAATGTCTGTGAACACCCCCAAATGAGCATCATATCTGCAATCAAATTCCACATCCATATGTTCATGAAACTTAGACATAATTTTTTTGTAAAGAAGTATCCAAGCCTATCTAAGCTAAGTACAAGATGATAGTGGAACACTTAGCACGCATTGCATCTGTGTGATTCTTAGAGAGGTGAAGCACTGAGACTTCCTAGGAGGTGCTGATTTCCTACTGATGAACACCTCTGTGAACATCACTTGGATGCAATGAGTGCTAAGTGTTCCATTCATTCTAATGAGAGATGAATTCTTGTGAACATCAACTCATGAAACTTGGGTGGTATCAAAAATTCTTAGAATGAGCATAAGGGTGGTATCAAAATAGTAATGTTGCAGGAGGGATATGATAGGGCAGATTTGATTGATAAATACCCCTTGCTCCTCATAAAAGAGAAGTTTTGTCAACTTCTAAACAAGGGTCATGAGGAGTAGGATATGGAAAAACAACTAAAATGGATAGTGATTCTTTAGAAGACATTACTAATTTAGTCTAGACATTACTATCATATCTTTTAAACTTCAATTCATCCTGTGATTTCAAAGACAAAAGTAAAGTGACTGTCTAGAGATTTTACAAAATATTGGGAGTTTGCTTAGTAGTTTATGATAGTAGATAAATGTTTTATTGACTTACATAATTAATACTAGATTGTCTTCATATTTACCTATGATTAATTTTGGTATGATATAGGAATGAAGTTATATTACATCACATGGAAAGTAGGAATTTTAGGTCACAATCCAATCAGTTTTCTATTACACATAAATTATTTAGAACTACTAGTTAACCAGAATTGGCAGTATTAAGAGCGGAGGAATAGGATAGATCTCCTCAAATGAAGATATCCATTGAAAGGACTCACTTCTCATAATCTTACAAAGCTTTAGAATTAGGTCACCTCACTATAATCTCATACTTATCATTCCCTTTCTTCACATGCCTCTTGGAGTCAGTGGGAAGTACATGCAGGCCACCATTTTTTAATGGGTCCCAATTGAGCTTTCAGATTGTTTCATCTTTCATACCCACAAAAAATCTGATTCAACTCCAACAAACTCAGTATTCTCCATTTCAGAGATTAGCACATTAGCACATAGATTCCCTCTACAATATCATCTCTTATCTTTTCTCATCTCAAAACCATTTGACCATGGTGGAAATGGCTTCCATGTTGCAAAAAGTGTTAATGGTGTTCATCACAACCTTTCCAAGAGCCCTATTTTTTGTTTTTCCATGTGAGATTGAATGGAATATGTCCACACATCGAGTTGGGTGGGTGAATGCTAGGGTAGGTCTTTTTTCACACTCCAACCATCTCAATTATTCTCATCTATAAGCATCTAACAAAGTCTAATATTGGAACTCTACGTAAAATATGATGATATAGTTTTTAAAATCCATATCACCAATAGACATTTTTTTGGAATCCATATCACCAATTGACATTGTTGAACCTATAGGTGCACATAAGGTCACTTTGCAAAATCTTGTCTCAATTTTTCATTTCTTAAAATCATTTTGATAGTGGCCACGATGCTTGTATATTGCAGAAAGTATGATCAGTGTTCAACACAATCTTGTCAAAAGCCATTTTAATGTTCTTCACCTAGTGGGGCCAAACAAACTATTTAAAAGCATCAAGGTAACTAAGTAAATTCTAGGGGAGGCTCAATATGACATGCCTAGTATCCCAATGATTTAAGTCTACAAATTTCATATGACAAATTCCACCAGAGACAATTTGTTCACACATCTATATTCTATTTGGTCATAATTCATTCTAAATTTAAGAGCTTAATAAATTCTAAATGAAGTCTCTAAATATGGTACCATATTCAGAGACATATATGAGTCTCTATAATTTTGATTACTGAAGTAATACAGACAAATTTTGAATGTTCTCTATGAATATGGTATCATATTCATAGAGGTATATATGTAGTATATGACTTTAGCTTTCAAGTGGAGGAGTCTATGAATGTCCCTCCTTTTCTCACTGATCTACAATGACCATCTGAAGTAGATAGTGTTTTCTGATTGATATCTAATATATTAAATATTAAAGATACGTAGACATAGATTAGTAAATATATTAAATATCAATCTGAAAACACTATCTAGTTTAGACGATCATTGCAGATCAGAGAGAAAAGGAGGCATGTTCATAGACTCATCCACTTGAAAGCTAAAGTCATATACTACATATATACGTCTATGAATATGATACCATATTTAGAGACAAAATTCAAAATTTGTCTATATTACTTCAGTAATTGGGATTATAGAGACAACATGGAAGCCATTGCCACCATGGTCAAATGGTTTTGAGATGAGAAAAAATAAGAGAGGATATTGTAGAGGGAATCTATGTGCTAATGTGCTAATATGTGAAATGGAAAATACTGAGTTTCTTGGAAGTGAATCAGATTTTTTGTGGGTATGAAAGCTGAAACAATCTGAAAGCTCAATTGGGACCCATTAAAAAATGGTGGCATGCATGTACTGCCCACTTACTCCAAGAGGCATGTGAATAAATGGAATTGTAAGTATGAGATCATAGTGAGGTGACATAATTCTAAAGCTCTATAAGATTGTGAGAAGTAGGTCCTTTCAATGGATATCTTCATTTGAGGAGATCTAGATCCTGATCCTCAACTCTTAATACTGCCAATTCTCATTAACTAGTAGTTCTAAATAATTTATGTGTAACAGAAAACTGATTGGATTGAATCCTAAAATTCTTTCTTTCCATGTGATGTAATATACCTCCATTCCTATCTCGTACCAAAATTAAGCATAGGTAAATATGAAGACATTCTAATATTAATTATGTAAGTCAACAAAACATCTATCTACTATCATCAACTGCTAAGAAAATTCCCAATATTTTGTAAAAGCTTTAGACAACCACTTTTCTTGTGTCTTTGAAATCACAAGATGAATTGAAGTTTAAAAAATATGATAGTAACGTCTAGACTAAATTAGTAATGTCTTCTAAAGAATCACTATCAATTACAGTTCATTTTTCCATAGCCTCCTCCTCACGACCCTCATTTAGAAGTTGGCAGAACTTCTCTTTTATGAGGAGCAAGGGGTATTTATCAATCAAATCTTCCATGTCCTATATCCCTCCCGCAACATTACTATTTTGATACCACCCTTATGCTCATTCTAAGAATTTTTATACCAACCAAGTTTCATGAGTTGACATTCATAAGAATCCAACTCTCATTAGAATGACTGAAACACTTAGCACTCATTGCATCTAGGTGATGCTCACAGAGGTGAATCAACATGAAATCCCCACCTCCTAGGAAGTCTCGGTGCTTCACCTCTTTGAGCATCACACACATGAAATGAGTGCTAAGTGTTCGATCATCATGTTGTACTTAGCTTAGAAAGGCTTGGATACTTCCTTACAAAAATTTTATGTCTAAGTTTCATGAAAGTATAGATGTGGAATTTGATTGAAAATATGATGCTCATTTGGGGGTACTGTTCAAAAACATTGATATAATACTATTATTTATAAAAAACAATGAAAATATTAGAAGAACAATTAATCATTTTCCTCTATACCGTTGGCCACAATCTAAGGAATTGTGAGATTGCCCATAACTTTGGGCACTCAAGAGAGACAGTAAGTCGATACTTCCACAAGGTCTTGAGGGCTATCTTAGTGCTCCATACAGATTACTTGATACCCCCTGGTCCAAACACTCCTCCAGAAATTAGTGGGAAGAACTGTTTTGATCCATACTTCAAGCTATATCTCCCAGTGGTTCAATTTTGTTTGATCGAGTTGTAATCCTTTTACCACATGTTCATTAGATTATGAATTTTATGAATATAGGATTCTGTGGGAGCAATTGATGGATCCCATATACCATTCACTATCGATGTTAACATACAAGCTAAATATCATGATAGAAAAGGAAACTTGTCACAGAATGTTATGGGAGTGTGTTCATTTGATTATAAGTTTAAATACATCCTTGCTATTTGGGAAGGGTCTATTGCAGATAGTCATGTTCTATCTTCGACTCTCTCCAGATTGGATCCACTGGTAGTTCGCCATGTATGTAAAATATGATTATATAGTGAAGCATACGAAAAATAACACATAGTTATAACAATATACCTCATTTTATGTAGGAAAATATTATTTGGTCGATGTTGGATATCCAAACGTACCAAGATTTCTCATGCCTTATCGGTGCACACGTTACCACCTAAAGGATTTTTCAATAGAAAACCCAATAAATACACGAAAGAGTTGTTTAACGATTGACACTCCTCGATCAGGAATGCAATAGAGCGTACATTTGGGATTTTGAAGCAGTGTTTTCCTATCTTGAAGCATGCAAAATCTTATAATATCATGACACAAACAAATATTGTTTTGGCATATTGCATACTTCACAACTTCATTACGATAGAGGATGACCTTCCATCTAAGGTAGATATTGAAGAGGAAATTTTGAGATGAAATAGCAAGAAGGATGTAGGAAGACTACATATCTCGATCTTAGTCATTTTGATAACTACTATGACAATGTTTAAACTTTAATGTCAGATTTCATAATTTTCACAAACTGATATATCTACTTAAAAATTGATGAGTTCATTTTATATTAGTAGTGTTATCATATATTTTGTGTTGTCATGTTATATTAAATGTTGTTATGACATATTTAGTGTTGTCGTGTTATATTCAATGTTATTATATTCAATGTTGTTATAGTTAATGTTGTCATGTTATATTTAATGTTGTTATATTTAATGATGTTACATTTAATGTTTTAATATATAACACATATCATGAGCTCAATATACAAGCACTTGGTATATTATTAGAAAAGTAAGAGATAATTAGCTTAGCATGTATTAAACATTGAACAAAATCTCCTATTTTAGCACAAAGGCAGAGACTCTAGTTGTGCCACAACTCTTGTTTATAGGAGGAATGGTTGTCAAAAATTCATGTATTTTTTATTATTTGTTAACATAAATTTTCATTCTTTTTAGATTATTTGAACTTCAATTCTATGATGATTTTGGATTAGCTAAGGACAATAAGGACAATGCAATGTAAAGAAGGGATATTATACAGTGAAAAAAGTTTATATTATAAATTTTATAATTATGTATAATATGTGAATGGTATATCAAAAGAATAAGGCTCTTAGACCCGTTTCGTTCCTGGTATTACCCTGGAATAATCATTATTTAATGCAACAATAAAGTAATTTCAGCAGAATCTAACACATTAATGCTGCGTCTATTTTTAAAGTATTTTGGTTGCTATTTTGAAGTGGGCACCTACGGAATTCCCAACAGAGTTTCCTTTCTTTGAGCTTTGTATATTGGGCTTTTAGTCAATATTTGCGATTGGACTGACTTGGATTTCAAACCATATGATTCAGCTTAGCATACATTTGACATAGGCTAATTATTAGAAAGAATTGACAGGAATGTTAGAATATTCAAATTTCTACCAGCTACTACCATTAATATGGAAACTTCCTCACCAAACCACCACCTGCTCAAAATCAAAATTAACAAAATTAACATGGAGACTTCTACCAAAATGTTTTATATGTGTTTTAGTGTAATAACTTCAAAGAAATTTTCTAAGTCCTTTATAGTTAGAGGCATTATGTAAGGATTTGATCATCCGATCTAGATTTAGATCTATATCTATATCTGATCAATGATCCAAATGTGGACCATGAATGGAAGATGAATGCAATAGCATTCTAAGAAGTTGTAATGGAGTTCAATTAAGTTCATGAATGAGAATAATGTGTTGTAGCACAATTTTGGTAAATCTGTATGTTTGCATATTATTTATTTATTTATTTCTGTGTTTACTTCCACTCATTACCAATTACCATTAACAACACATGGTCTTCATTAGCAAGATTCTTCATCTTTGTCATGGAATACAGTAATGTGCAGTAGAACGTTCAAGGAATTTTAAATGTAATTTTGGTTCATAAAAAAATGAAAAAGGTTGCGCATATAGCGTACGGTTTAATGAACATGAAAGATGTTGCCAAGACTGATTCTGAACACAGAGTACATGATACCGAATCCAATAGAGAATCTCAAGAGTTGACTTACGATGCTTATTTCAAAAGACTCTGTAACTAACCTCTCGAATCTAATCAAACAGATCTATCCAAAGGCAGGGGTAGTTATCGACTGTAAGATTGAGTAGAATAGCGCTTTATTTTTATACACTTGAAGCTGTCAACATGAATAAGGAAAGCGTTGAGATGACAGAAAAATTTGTTATAGAATCAATTTATAAGAGAGAGGGAAGGACAAAAACTTCATTTCTGCAGCTTTGTCTCCATTGGTGGTGGGTAGCTTCACCCAAAAACAGGCAGAGTTCCTAAGTAGATACACACAACTTTCAGAAGAATACTGGAGACAACAAATAACAATACATGAAGCTTTAGAAGATACAATTCAGTCAATGAAACAAAAATGGGGTTTAAAAACAGTGAAAATTACAAAGAAACAAATCTCTCACAACGGATAGTCTATGATGGAAAAATCTGTATCTTTACCCAGCTATAACGACAGTCAGGGATTTCACCACAGGATTAATTTCATTCCTATCAACACAGTGATTGGTAGGCCTATACTTACTTCACAGGAAATAAAAAAAGTATTGGATCACACACTATAAACCCACTTTAACTTGCAAATTTCCGACTGAGAAAAGCAAATCTCACATCACAGATAGTCTATGATAAATAAATCAGTATTGGTACCCAGTAATAACAAGAGTTTGGGGCAATTGTAGTGTCGAGGGAATGAAAGAAGGATTTATTTCTTGGGATTTGCTAACAGACATGACGTCCTCCATGGCGTTTACCAAGCTCTTGATGTTGCTTACTTCAGTTCTTATTGTTCTTGTGCTCATCGCTCATTGCCTGGAAGATCTTTTTCCAGTATTTGTTAATTACAAAAAAGCTAAAACGCCAGTAAAATTAAAATAGACCAAAAATGAAAAATAGTCAAAATTAGATTTTTCAATATACAACTATTCAAACCATAGAATAAAAGCTTTATTTTCATATTAGCACGATTTCACAAAGGCTGATTAATTGTATTTGGCAAACTGAAAACATTAGTGTCCTGCCTATATAGGCAGGAAGAAGGAAGGAAAAAAAAAAACCAACTACTTATAATAATCCAACACAAAAGTAAATTATTTAACCAGCACTATCATTAATACAAACACACGCTCTCACTTACAAACCTATCAAGAAACCCCTTCAGGGAATGGTTCTTCAAATGGGATATTCAGCAGTGAGCCTCCATTTAGGACAGGCCTTGTATTTGGCAAACTGAAAACATTAGTGTCCTGCCTATATAGGCAGGAAGAAGGAAGGAAAAAAAAAAAACAACTACTTTTAATAATCCAACACAAAAGTAAATTATTTAACCAGCACTATCATTAATACAAACACATGCCCTCACTTACAAACCTATCAAGAAACCCCTTCAGGGAAAGGTTCTTCAAATGGGATATTCAGCAGTGAGCCTCCATTTAGGACAGGCAAACAGGGGATTTTTCCTTGGAAGAGTTATACCAAACTCTTCCGCCACATCCACCTTGCCCTCCACAGTCCAATCAAAGCAATGAATGAGCTGAGCGAGTGCCAGCTCACTAACAGAAAAACCCATTGAAATCCCAGGACATCCTCTTCTTCCTGCTCCGAACGGCAGCAAATCGAAGTCCTGTACTCTCACGTCCTTATTACTCCCCATAAACCTCTCTGGCTTAAACTGATGAGCATCTTTCCAAACGTTTTCATCTCTTCCAATCGCCCAGACATTCACATACACCCTTGTCTTTGGCGGAATGAAATACTCTCCCACGCAGCACCCTTCCATCGACTCGTGCGGAATGAGCAGAGGAACTGGCGGATGAAGTCTAAACGTTTCTTTCACCACACATCCAAAGTAATCGAGTTTCATGACGTCACTCTCCTTTATTCTCCGATTTCTGCCCACTGCACAGTCCATCTCTTGCTGCGCTCGCGCCATCGTTGAAGGATTCCTAAGCAATTCACTCATTGCGCACTCTACCACCGTCGACGATGTTTCCATTCCCCCGATTAACATATCCTCCACACATTCCAAAAGAAGAATGGCTTAAAACAATTTCTAATTATGGCACATTTTTTAATACAATGAGTGCTAAGTATTCTATTTATTTTCATGAAAGATGGGTTCTGGTGAACCACTAGGTTTTGCAAAACGGTTGCAAGCAGAGTGGACTTAACCATGAAGAGAATTCCGTAATTAAGCGCGCTCAAGCTCAAGAAGTACTAGGATGGGTGAAGTACTAGGTGCTTCACCCCAGTGAGCGTCACCTAGATGCAATGAGTGCTTAGTGTCCAATTCATTCTCATGAGAAATAGGTTCTTGTGTACTCATTAAACATGGGTTGATTAGTTTGACTCAAAAAACTACACAGTTGAATCCTGATAGTAATATCACAATTTGACTTGATGTGGAAAATATCTCCTACTTATCAATTCATGAGCTTAAAAGGCTTTTTAATGAATGGGGTTTTTGTAAATTGGGTCGCAAGCAGAGTGGGCTTAACCATGGAGAGAACTCCATAATTAAGCACGCTCGAGCTGAATAGTAATATAGGTGACCTCCTGAATGCTTCACCTCTATGAACATCACCTAGATACAATAAGTGCTAAGTCTTTCAATCATTCTCATGAGTTGTGAACCACTAACTAAAAGAAAACTACTCAGTTGAATCTGATAGCAATAACACAATCCCAAACGGCCTATATTCTTATAGACTTACCAAGATGATCGCTTTCATGTGGGTTCGTGATATTGTCTGGCCCTCCGTCTTGGCCATCTCGAACATCACGTCTACCAAATCTTTAACGCGATCTTCTTCCTTGGGTTTTCCTTTTTCCAATCTACAGTGGAAGTGCTCGTCGATTACATTTTCAGCAAAACCGTCGAATATTTGGTGAATGGCCTGCATGCGGCGACGGAATCCTTGTAAGTCGAGCCATTTGAGGGAGGGAATAAAATCTCCAATGCAAAATGCACCGGCCAGCGCAACAATCTCCTCAACCATCTGTTTGAAGCCAAGCCCTCCACCCAATTCGCTGTCGGAGTACGTTCTGCTGGCAAACATTCTGCAGGTAATATTTTGTGTGAGGGAGGAGAGTCTCTTCCTCACATCCACACACTGCCCGCTTTCCTGCCAGATGGAGGCGATCATGGCAGCCGTTTCTTCCTCTCTCACGAATCTGAAAGACTCTGTTCTCTTCACTGTGAGCAGCTCAACCGTGCAGAGCTTTCTAATCTGCCTCCAGTACTCTCCATACGGGCCAAACGCCACGCCTTTATTATCATAGGTTACATATTTCCCGTATGTGGAGTTTGGTCTGTTTGCAAAGACCAAATCATGGGTTTTCAGGAATTCTTTCGCCATGGCAGGCGAAGAAACTACAACGGTGGGGACGGAGCCCAAGCGAAGGAACACAATTGATCCGTATTTCTTTGCTAGTGTGGTGAGAGAGAGATAAGGAAGGTTTCCCAAGAGATGGAGACTTCCAATGAGAGGGCATGGACGTGGCCCGGGAGGCAATTTCACTTTGCTGCCTTTGCTGCTCAACTTAGAGAGAAAGCAGTAGAGGAGAAAGAAGATACCGAATGCTATGGTGACCGCCTCTTTCATGTTGTGAGTCAGGGATTCCATGCTCAGGGATACGCACGTTTGCCGTGGTACAAGAACACAATGGCCATGGTCAATAAAAGGGCTCATATAGCCGACAAAATTCATTTCTGAAAACTTGAGTGGTTGGACACCATTTTCTTTGAATATTATCTTATTTGGGATTAGTATCATCATTTGGAAAAAAATAAAATTTAAAAGGTTGTGATTGAAACACGAGAAGGGAAAACCTTATCTTCTTTTGGTATCCTATTTAAGAGATAACTCTGTTTTTATATCAATTGATGATAATTGTTTTGTGAAATATTTATATGGAATATTTATATCATTGCTAGATTGTGATAATGACACATGAAAAATGTTATCCTTTTTTTATATCTTACAAAAAAATTATAATTTGTGATATTGCTATCACAATTTGACTAGTTGTGGAAAATATTTTGTACTTCAATTTATAAATTGTTAAGAGAAAATCTAAGCTTTTTGAAGATTCATGGTTGTTATTTTGTGGAACGTGTTTATGTATGTATATAGACACGTATGTACACACATCAATTTTATTATACTATTAGTTTAATAAAGGTTGCTAATGTAAGTAATATGAATATGAATACTTTGTTCTGTGGATTTACTTTTGGCATATTATCAAGGTTTTATCATGTTAATTTGTGTCTTATTGATACTTTTCTTATTAACTTCATTTACTCTATAATACATTTCAAGGTGACCATATCTATTACAAGGATAAAAAAGAAATTTCCTCTTATCAAATCTACCTCTTTGTTGAATGACCACTTTGTTTGAAGAATAATTTATATTTTGACCTCTATATTTTCCTTGGTCTTGCAATTGGATGAAAAAGCTTTCTCATTATTTCCTAGTCCAAAAGAATCACTCAATCTTTCTCAAAGAGACATAAGAGATGCAACTAGATGTTTAGTATAGAAATATTTTTTCTCTATTTCAATGATTATACCAACATGGTTCTAATTGGCATTAGACATCTCAAAACTTTTTCATGTTCCATACCATTTTTTTTTAATGTTCTTCAATACTTGTCATCTTATTGATTGCATATTTTACTCCTACACAATAGTCACTCACATTTTACTCCCACACAATAGTCACTCTTATATTTTACTCTTGCACAATAGTCACTCACATTTTATATTTTTTTATATCTTACAAAAAATTATAATTTGTGATATTGCTATAAGAATTTGACTTGCTGTGGAAAATATCTCCTACTTATCAATTCATAATTTGTTAAGAGAAAATATAAGCTTTTTGAAGATTGATGCCTAAATGTCACCTCTTTTTTAGTTTTCTATATAATGGATGCCCTGCCTCTCATTTCATCAATGCAATTTGGGCTTTTGCATATTTCTTTGTTTTAGGATCAACAGATCATTGATTCAGTTGCCTTCATCTAGTATCACAACATAGGAAACGATTGTAGACCAGACTACAAGTAGAGTGCCAAATTTTTTATTGCAATTTATATGGTCTTAGTGATTACTATCAGTTATGCAAGAGTTTAAAAGTGGGTTTAGGTTCTTGAGGTCAACTGCTGATATTTATCTCATTGTTAGATTGTGATAATGACACAAATGAAAAATCTTATCTTTTTTGTTGATATCTTACAAAAATTTATAATTTGTGATATTGCTATCACAATTTGACTTGTTGTGGAAAATATCTCCTACTGATCAATTTATAATTTGTTAAGAGAAAATCTAATCTTTTTGAAGATTCATGGTTGTTATTTTGTGGAACGTGTTTATGCATGTATATAGACATGTACACACATCAATGTTATGATACTATTAGTGAACATATTAAGGTTGCTAATGTAAGTAATAGGAAAATGAATACTTTGTTCTGCAGATTTACTTTTGACATATTATCAAGGTTTTATCACATAAATTTGTGTCTTATTGATACTTTTCTTATTAACTTCATTTACTCTATAATACCTTTCAAGGTAACCATATCTATTACAAAGATAACAAAGAAAATTCTTCTTATCAAATCAACCTCTATCTCACTATGTTGAATCGCCACTTTGATTGAAGAATAATTTAATATTTTGACCTCTATATTTTCCTTGGTCTTGCATTTGGATGAAAAAGCTTTCTCATTATTTCCTAGTCCAAAAGAATCACTCAATCTTTTTTCAAGAGACATAAGAGATGCAACGAAATATTTAGTATAGAAATATTTTTTCTCTATTTGAATGATTAATAGTTCTAATTGGCATTAAACATCTCAAAACCTTTTCATGTTTCATACCAATTTTTTTTAAAGTTCTTCAATACTTGTCATCCTATTGAATGCATATTTTACTCTCACACAATAGTCACTCACATTTTACTCTCACACAATAGTCACTCTCAAATTTTAGTCTCGCACAATAGTCACTCACATTTTATATAATTTTTTTTATCTTACAAAAAATTATAATTTGTGATATTGCTATCACAATTTGACTTGTTGTGGAAAATATCTCCTACTCATCAATTTATAATTTTTTAATAGAAAATCTACGCTTTTTGAAGATTGATGCCTAAATGTCACCTCTTTTTTAGTTTTCTATATAATGGATGCCCCGCCTCTCATTTCATCAAGGCAATTTGGGTTTTTGTATATTTATTTGTTTTATCATCAATAGATCATTGATTTAGTTGTCTTCATCTGGTATCAGAGCATAGGAAAAGATTTTAGACTAGACTACAAGTAGAGTGCCACATTTTTATTGTAATCTATATGCTATTAGTGCTTACTGTTATTTATGCAAGAGTCTGAAAGTGCAAGAGTCTAAAAGTGGGTTTAGGTTCTTGAGGTTAGCTCCTGATATGTTTCCTTGCTGAGTTAATTCTATTGAAGCTTTACTGTCATTCAATATTATTGCAGCCTGAAGATCCTAGGGAGAGAAAAAGAATCTAAGGGAATGTTGGTGTTGATTTGAAACTGTTGTAGCAGTAAAGGGTAAAAGCAAAATAATTTGTCACCCTTTTATAAAGGAATTTGAAGATGATGTAAACTAATTATGTGTTAAAATGGATGAAGTTGATGATTAATATATTTAATATATTTTTTTGAATAATAATTGATATGATTTTTTAATTTTTAAAAATGATTTTTTAATTGCTGAAAAATGCTGAAAATCAGGGGTCTAGTTCCCACCAAAAACTTATATGTAAATAAACATTTTTTCCCCTAATTTCAAAATATGTTATAGATGACATATATAGCTAGTGCATTAAGAAATAAAATTAGTTTGTGACCTATATTTTCTCTTTTATAACAATTCAAATTCGAACTCACCTGAAATTGACAGTTTTCATCTGCCGCTATATTTTTCTTAACAAATATATCCCAATCAAAAAAAGAAATAAATTTTCTTGAAGAGGACTCTCTCCTCTAGTGCACCATATTATTTTCAAATTTATTTAATATGATTTACTATTTTTTTCTTTCTTTGAATCAACATCTCCTTGATTGTTAAAATACCTACTTGCTATATTTTTAATTTTAATAGACTATGTCTAATTAAAATGCTATAAAATCTATATGAGGGTATTCTTGACTCTAATCTCTACAAAAGGGCATTTTTATATTTTTTTAAAAATATTATTAAAAAGACTAAGAGTTATTCAAATGTCACTTTTCCTGAAATAATTTTATTTCTATGGTAATTGGACTCAAAGTGGTATAAAACATGCATTTAATAGACATTTCCAATTGGAAAAGTTAAAGCACTTATCTAACTTATCTAGAATGAATCTAGCTAGATCATATGTTTGACCAAAATTAATTTTTAGTTAGAAATACTAAAATTCAACTGTGCTGATAAGTTAGCCTAAAAGGTGATAGATTATTGTGCTTTTACCCTAAACAAAGTTCCAATGTGTGGATGATCACTGTGTATTTTGAGCTGATTCTGTCAGAGGAGGATATCCAAAGGAAATATCTAATGTAAGAGAGTGTTGTTGGAGAGTTTTAAAGAGTGCTACCGTCAAGCACAAAGTCGACTACCAAGAGGAAATTTGTCTGTGCACAGGAGGAGCCAGCCTGTAGACTGCCAAGAGAAAGTACAAAATTTCTCAAAATCAATTTCTTAAAAAGAGTTTTAAACTCTTAGGTTCTTTTTAGTAGAAAAATTTGTATGTTTCAAAAAGCTTTGACTAGAAGATTATTTTTGGACAAAGAGATTATATGATAAATTTGTTTTTAAAAAAAGTAAGGTAATATTTAAAAATAAATAAAAATTCTTTATATAATAACATAACCATTATAAGAAGTGATGTATTGAGAATTTGAATATTTGAGAAGAATTATTAAAAAATTTGTTGTCAGAGATCTATTACTTTTTTTGTAATTAAGTGCATTATCGGTTGTATCTGACACTTATTTTCAAAAAATTAATAATAATAAAGAAAAATAATTGTGTGTGGTCCTATTTGAAGGGACAAGGAGAGTATTCATTTACAGATCTCTCCTAGACATTGTGTTAAGCAACTTGGGTCATTGTGCACATATTTTATGGCAAATATGGTAGGCAATATAATGTCTAATGTGTTGATTCCCATCTTTGAAGAAGAAAATTTTACATATTAGTGTGGTAGAATGCAAACTCTACTAAAAAATAAGGATTTTTGGGAAATTGTTCAAAATAAATATGTTGAGATAACAAATGTAAATTCATTAAATGACAAAAAAAAAGAGGAAATTACAAAGAAAATATAAAGAAATATAATGAAGCTTTATTCTTGATTCGGGGTGCAATCACTCAAGCTATCTTTCCTAGAATAAGTGGTGTTGTTCATTCTAAGCAAGTATGGAAAATATTAAGTAATGCATATCAAGGTGCACAAACTGTTAAATTGCAAACGATGAGGAAATTTTTTTGAAAATGTAAAATGATTACTAGTGAATCTGTCAATGAAATTTTGACAAAGATAGAAGGTCTAGTGAGTCAGATGAAAGTACTTGGGTAAGATGTAGATGGAAAGCATGTCATTGAAAAGATTTTGAGAAGCTTGATTCCAAAATTTGAAGGTGTGTTTTCTACAATTGAGATATCTTAGGATCTCTCCAGCATGAAAATTGATGAATTAAGTAGATTTTTGTTAACTACTAAAGAAGGGATGAAAAGTAATGAAGAAATCTTAGAGAAAGCATTTTCCTCTAAAGAAAATATAATAGAAAAAAGAAACACATTTTTCAAGAATCATAGTAAAAGTGATGATAACAATAAGAATGAATACAAAGGTGAATCTAGCAATTCTAGAGGAAGGAAAAATTATCCCAAAGGAAGAAGTAGCAACTCTAGAGGAGCTGGAAGAGGAAGATTAAGAAGTAGTAGGGGAGAAAATAGTAAAAGGAATGTCCAATGCTTTCATTACAATAATTTTGGACAACATGCTTTAGAATGCTGGAGTGTCTACTTGTCAGTTGGGAGTGGACGTCTCCACATCAACCTTAGCCTTATCTACAGCATCTCCTTCGGTATCCTTAGGAGTGGTATCACCTTTTTTCTCTTCTTCACCTTTGCCTTTTTGTTCTCCTCATGTTTCTTTGTGTTCTTCATTGGTTTCTTTTTTCTCTCCATCTTTATTTTGTTCATCGGATGTGTTTTTTGGTTCCTCTACACCCTTATCCTGTGGTATGCTTGCATCCTTATCAGGTAATTTTTCCTTTTCTGAGATAATATTGATAGCTTGTATCAATAGTGGTATTTTTCTTGGTATATCTACTTGAGCATCATCTGTTGTTGTGTCATGTTCCTTAGTTTGGTCTGGGGAAATAGTGACATTTTCATCTTTCTTTACCTCATCTACAAAATCATCTTCTGTGATATCAATGATAGTATTATCAGTGAATGTTTCATCTACAGTATCCATATCCTTGTTAGCTTCTGTGTTCAATGCTTCTTGATTAACATCCTCACCATCATTTATAATAATGTGTTCGGGGCTCAGTTTAGCCCGATCTTCTTCATTATGAGACTCCTCTGTAAGAGCTAATAGTGACTCGGGACTTGAATCCTCCTTAGGTGGATTGATGATTTTATTCCATATATCATCACTTTCTTTGTCAAGCTCAATTAATTTTCTCTCTAGTACTTTGTAGGCTCTTAATTTTGTTAAGAACTTCTATGAATGCTTGTTCATAATTTCATCAATTTCTTCCATCTTGGACCTAGGTGGCATAATTGAAACTAGGGATCTTTCCCTTATCTATTTTTCTTCCTTTAGTGCATATGTCCACCTTGCTAAAATTATGTCAAGAAGTTCTTGCGGCATCATTTTATCAAATTGGATAGGCACATATTTGTATGTAATCATTGCCTTAATAATGGCTTCTTCAATCTTATTTTGATCCTCGAGGTTTAGAGTTAACCATTGTCTAACCTTAGGATCTAATATGCCACCTGATTTGGCAATTGATGCAACAATTTCATCAATTGTTTTAGGAATTTTACTCTTTACATGTTGTTCTTCATGTTCAGTATCTTCTATATCCTCCTTAGTTTTGATGAATCTTTTTCTCCTCTTAGGTTATGATGTTTACCCTATTTGAGGCTTCCTTTTTTAAATCCTTACCTATTCTTTCTTCACTGGTGGTGAGTTTTCTTTAGCAGTTTGACTCCTTGTCCATGATGTAGCTATAGTCCTTGGTTTCTTTTTCACTGGTGGTGGTGCATCAGACTATGTGTATTCAGAGTCACTCACTTGTTTAACTTTACCGACTGGCAACTGTCCCTCAATTTCTTCTTGTAGTTCTATTTCTTCTTCATTGATCGATAACTTCTTCTCAAGTGTTTTGACCATTTTGGTCTTCTTTCTGTCAATCTTCTTCACAACTAAGCTTGTTTTAATTATATCCTTGGCTTCCTCATAGGTTCCAAACCTCGGTTGTGACTTGTCTAATGGTTCATTTAAAAATTCTTCAATAGCATTGGTGGCTTGATCTATGTTGACCTCATAGTCAAGTGGTGTTAACCATGTTGTCCTCGGTACAACTGGTTTGGTAAAGGTGTTGTCAGTGTCCTCCATAAAGAAAATATCAGTTTTATACTTTTCTACTAGTTCTTTTGGTATCCTCACCCTTTTCCACATTCTTTCCTTAAATCCAGTGAAGTATTCATCCATAACTCATGCAAAGTTGTCACCTAGTGGCTTGATAAATTCACTGGTTTGAATGGTCACTGGTTGGGTAGCATCCCAGTTGACATTTCTGATAGGTGGAAAGAAGCTTTGGAAATAGAAAAATCTACACATTAAAAGTGATCCAAAATTACATGAATTAGACTTTGTCGACCTGATTGTCCCCATGTTTTCATCTAACTGCTTTAGTAGAAGCTCAAATAGATCCAATTCTAGACCTTTCCTTACAATCCTATGGGCAGTGTCAACTACTTTACATGCTATGTTGTTTAACTTGCTGCATTGGTATTTCTTGTATCCTAGTACACATGCACCAAACTTTAGTTCTAGATCGGCGATGGTGTTAACCTTCAATCCTCTGTTATCCCATACTACGCCTGTCATCTTCTCAATCTTAGGGCGAGAAGGATGTTTAAGTTCCTTGGCCTTCTTGGTTATAGGATAACCGGTCATAGCATGGATCACATCTCTAGTAATATGTTTTGGCTCATCCAACCACATTTTTTGGTCATGCACTCTACTCAGGACTATCTGAATCCATTCGGTTTTAAACTCGCTAGGGAACATTAAGGAATTTTTCATCCCTTTGACCTTGATGTTTTTATGTTCCTCCTTGATGGTTCTACATGTGCAAAGATTCTTGTAATCTTGCTTGAACTCAAGATCTCCTATCTCGGTGATCTTGCAATGTATGTAGGCTCAGACATCCCAAATCAGTAAAACCCTAGGTGGAATGCCAAAGAACACACCTGCGTCATCGAGTTGTGAAGCAACCTCTGGAAATATTTTTTCCTTAGGTTCTTTGCAAGTGAAGTTCTTAAACAGATCAACCTTCTTCTCATTGGCGTTCTTGATCTTGAAAACTTGTGAAGTGCTTTCCATCATTTCTGAGAAATTAGGGTTCTTTCTGTAAAATAAATAGTGAGCTCGGTGATGTTACTTACTTAACCTTCTGCAAGCTATTGTGATTCTATTTGAATACTGTGAATCTATTGGTTAAACGCTTCTGCAATTTGGTCACTCTATGCTCTACTTCGCTCTTCTTCTTTGCTCTAAATCACCAGTGAATGAAATGAAGTCTTTGTTATCCTTTTATAGACGATGCCCTAAATGGCACAATTAATTCTCTACCCAATTGTTGGGTTTCAAAGACAGAGTCACTTAGATGACATGCCAACTTTATTTTTGGTGGAAACATGATGCTCGGGGCATATGTCAAGTCAATTAACTTTTCGCACGTTCACCGATGATCTCGGTCTATGACGAAGACAACACTATCTTTTAAATACTGATAATGTTTGGTTTACACGGGCAACTTAGCTTTTGTATGTTAACCAATGGTTCTCGGTAAGCATCGAAAACTTAGCGTTGTAAGTACACCGATGCTTTTTGGTATGCATTAACTGACGAGATTGAATTCACATAATCATAACAAGTAATACCATAGTGCATCTCTAATCATGCTAGTTTAGAATTTTGACTATGTATAATGGAACTGATGTAAAGAATAACTTATTATAGTGCATTTCCATACTTACTTTTTCATCTTAGGTGGGGTGGTGATGTCACCAGATCCATTGGATATGGTGTCACCAATTGTATTTCTTGGTCTAGCATCATCAGTGTTTGTAGCTTTCCTCCACATTTTGTTTCACATATTTCTGATGTCTTCAATGGTATTTCCATTGGCAAAGGTGCTTGTCTCTTTCACTCGGTCTCTGCATTCCATGCTTACATGACAAAATTTATGACAATGTAAGCATTTCATTCTAGGGTTAGTCTAGCTCCTATACTTTCTTATCCATTTTCGCATGCATTTTGCAGCTATGTGTCCATATCTACCACATGCTGTACAATTTTTCCATGTATTGTAATCCCAAACATATAAGTTACTAACTCTTTCCGGTTGATAAGAACTTTCATTTTATTTAGGCTTTCATGCTTGCTTTTTCTTCCTCCTGCATTTAAGAGATGTGTGCCCCTGCATTTTACAAGTAGGACAATATTTTTCCATGTAGGTTTCTTTCTTTAATTTTTTCACCTCCAATTTAATTTCATATGCTTTATGTCCTTTCTTGTTACAGTTGTAAAAATTTCCTGTGAATGAAGATGTAGATTTAGGAATCCTTTAATTTTGTTTCTGCAAACATTTGATGTGTGCCCTAGTTTTCCACAGTGATTGCATGACTGCTTTCTTGGTCATCGATTTGTGTAGACATTCTGTGGATCATCTTGGTGTGGTGACTCTCCATACTCGGTATACCCTAGTTCGATATTGTTATTGACTCTTCTTTGTCCATCTAGAAAATAATCCATCCTTTTGGTACTTTCTTCAGCTCTCTTGATCATGTCATTGTGTTGTTGCTAAATTTTGACTTCATGCTCCAGTCTTTCAATTTCTTCTCTTAGCTAACCAATATCTTCCAGCTTTCTATTCAGTTCTATGTTCATTAGGTTTTCCTCCTGACTCATAAGAATAATTTGATTGGTGATCTTATGATGATGTTCAGTAAGTCTTTGAATTTCTGACTCTTTCTCTTGTAGCTTTAAAGTGATCTTCCTCCTATCATCAATAGCTAGTGTTCTCTCTTTTTCATCTTGTCTAGCATTGTTCATAACCTTAATCATTCTTACCATCGGTATCTCTTGACCCATTTGCAGTGATTTCACTTGTCCATCTGGATGTTGATTGATTTTATTTAGGCTTGTAATGCTTCCTTTGGATGTGTCTGATGTATTGTAAGATATAGATCCTGATGACTCAAATAAATCAGGTATCTCTTCTTCATGATACTCTATTTCATTATAGCAAGATGTCATAACCTTTCTTTCAGATCCAGTAACTGTCTCATCTTGATTCTAGCTTCTTTATATTACTCATAGAAGATATGTATCTATAACTTCTGATTCTCAATACTCTTGTCTAGCTTGTACCTTTCCATTGTATGATCTTTTCTCTTAAGTATTTTAAAATTTTCCAAATAACAGATCTAGCTCTGATACCAATTGTTGGAAAAAATCATGGAATGGTGTGTAGTGAGAGGGGAGGGGTGAATCAATACCCTTAAAACTTTTATTACTTAACCTTAATCGTTTATGTAATCAATTTCTTGTATTACCAGCCATATATGCTTTTCTATCTTAATGTATGTTATATCAAATCATAAACTCAATTAGCATGTAACTATTCATGAAATGTATTAACACATGACAAAATATTTTGTAACACAGAAAACCTCTGTTAGAAGGTAAAACCTGTGGTGGGGATGAAACTCACAAAGCTTCACTATCTGTGGAATGGAAGGGGCCTATTAAGACTTAAAATTTTGATCACTTATGATGATCTACCCTATTAGGAGTATCATGTAGAGATTGATGACATGTAATTGATTGAATTTTTGATAATGTTAATTTGAAGATAATGAAAGGCATTAAATCAGTTAATGGTTTGTATTGTCATTGATGTCAACTTGATATAATTTGAATGGTCATATACATAATGCCAAAGACTTCAAAGAATCAATGGAACAAAGTTTATACTTTCAAAAATACATAAAAATAAAGTATTCACTAAGTGACAGATAACACCGATGGAGTGCACACCATCGGTAAAGGCAAAGAAGAAAAGTCACAGTGACACCCAACGAGTAGAAAACAGTGTTTCCCAATGAAGCAAAACTACAAGATGCCTGACGAGCTAAAAATACAGTTTCCCGATGAGTAAAAATTTAGTGATGCTCGACAGACGGAGATCCTAAAGCTAACTAGAGTCACATCGATGGAACTATCAGTTGTCACTGATGACTAACTACAGAGATGATCGATGGAACAAAGAGTTCAGAAAATGACAAAATATCTAGCTGGCAAGAGCTAAAGATAGACTTAATTGGTTGTTTTCTTTGTTTTATTCAACCAGAGTTAAGTGATAGATATGAAGAAGATTTTTACAATTGGCAAGAAGATAACTATGAGATAAATCAAGAGTTATGCTTTAAATCAAATTGGCTGGATTGTTTTTCATGCCAAGAATCAAGAATCTAGAAACAGTGATTATCATATCTATATAAGAGACAAGCTTAATTCATTTATAGAAGGGATTAAGGGGAGTGAATAGAAAGAGGATGCTTAAGAGAAACTGATGAAGAATAACTTCATACATTCTTGATTAATCAAGCTAAAGGAGAACTAAAGAATTCTGGAGATACTGACGAATAGTGAAGCACAACATCACAAAGCAAAAAGTATGGAGCACAAAGAATTGAATTGATACATTGATCAGAGGGGTAATGTACTTAAATATATCTAAAAATTTGAAATTAAAAGTTGCATCATGAACAGGTCATAGTGTTTCAGTTTAACCATTAAGCATCAAGGCTCTTAACATAATAGGACTTAACAATCTTCTATATATTGAGGTACATCCCAAGGACTGCCAAAAAGGTTGATTCATGAAAGTAGCATTGGACTTTCCCAATACCTATTGATAGTCTAAGAAGGAGGCTGATTCAAGGATGGTAGCAATAGATGCCTGATACTAAGTGACAACCTCTATGTATAAAATCTTCTAACAAGGTCGCACTTAACAGTGTGTTTGTAACCTTTAACAGGGTTTGCTCCTAATAGGGATCACTTCAGAAGAGTGAAAATTTGGGGTATTGGTCCCAGTGGTTTTTCCCTTAACAGGGTTTCCACGTTAAAAATTCATGTGTTATGTGTGTATGATTCATTTATTTATTGTTTTGTATCTAACATAGTTAACACTGGGTTGATTGGTATACTCTACTTATTGAATGAGTTTTGGTAAATAGTTGTACTGCTTATCGGTAATCAAGGAGAATAAGGACAGACAAGGAAAACTGACAGACAATTAAATCATTATAAGTATTTCATGGCATGCATCTTGTATGGACTTAATAATCTAAGGTTTATTTGATTGGTAGTTAAATGTTTGAAGGATAAAATTTTGAGGCCACTGATTCACCCCCCCCCCCCCAGTTATTANGATTCCCCCCCCCCCCCCCAGTTATTACTAACAATTGGTATCAGAGCTTGTGTGCTTAGAAAAGAAGGTTTAAAGACCTAAGTCAAGATCACAAGATGAACAAACAAGATGTGCCCAAGTTGAACAAAGACAAATTTGCTTCATGGAAAAGAAGGATAAGACTCCACTTATCAAGTATTAGTTATTATGTTACTCAATTCCTATATACTAAATATGTGTTGCCTATAGGAGTATTGATAGTAGATCAATTGAGAGAGAAGCATGAACACAACTGCATGGTTATAGAGCTTTCTTCCTCACTCTCTGATGCTTAATTTTAAGATGTCAAGGATTGAAAAACTAAAAAGAAGATGTGGGACAAAATGAAGCTTGTACATGGAGGTGATACAAATGTTCTAAGAGCCAAGGTAGAAAGCCCTAGAGGAAAATTTGATGATCTCCAAATGAAGAAGGGGAAAACATCACAGTACAACACAAGGAAAAAAGTAGTCAATGCTATATGAGGAGCTGGAGGTACACTTGAAGAGGAGACAGTGGTAAGTAAAATCTTAAGATCCTTATTGCCTGTATATGCTATTAGAGTTTTTGCCATTCAAGAAATGAGAGCAGTAGAAAAAAATATAGTTACTCTTGATAGTTTAATTAGTAGACTGATTTCATTTGAGATGAATAACTTTGATAATAGTGTCTTACCAAACTTAGAGTCTTCATTTAAGTCTTCTATGAGAATAAGCAAATCAAGTCATAGACACACATCTAGAAGAGATAGTGAAAGTGAAAGTGAAGAAGAAGATCTGGATGAAATAGAAGCACTTATGGAAAGAATGCAGAGAGGAAAAGGTAAATATAAAGGCAAGTTTCCACTTGTATGCTTTAATTGTAAAGAGATTGGACACTTTGCTGTAAGATGTCCTAACAGAAGAAAAGATGAAAGAAGTAATAACTGATCTTTTGAGAAGAAATCTAATAGAGGTGATAACAAAGATTACACAGGTTACCAACAATTAGAAAGAAGAGATACCCGAGACTACAAGGACAAAGGAAAGAAGGCTAGATACCTAGCTACTTGCAAAGATGAAGATACTGACACCGAACCTGATGAAGACATCGAGATGGTATTTGTAGATGTGAAGGATGATTCAGATGAAGATGAAAGGTGTGTAGAAAATGCACTCATATCTAAGGTTAGCAAGAATGACACTTGGATCATAGATAGTGGTTGCACTCACCACATGACCGGTGATAAAGAAAAGTTTAACACTTTTGAGTATTATAATGGTGGAACAGTAAGTATGGACCTAATGATACACCTTGTCCAGTTGAAGGTAAATGGACTATAATGTTGAATAACCTGATTAAATGTGAAAATGCTCATTAGGTAAAATGATTGAATTATAATTTCTTGAGTGTTTCTCAGCTGAATAATTCAGGTCACATAGTAGCATTTGAGAATAAGAAGGCAAATATCTTCAATGAATTAGGAAAACTAATTGGTACCGGTGAATAGACTAAAGGTAACTTATTCTATCTGAATGATACTAACACCACTTGCTTAATGACTAGAAATGAGGACATATGGTTGTGGCACAAAATATTGTGTCATGTGAATTTTGAAAACATGATGAAAATAAGTAGAAGGAGAAATGTAAGAGGCTTACCAACGATGACAAAGCCTGACAACATCATGTGCAAGAATTGTCAAAAAGGCAAATTGACTAAGTCTAGTTTCAAAAGTAAAACCCATACATCTGATGACATTCTAGAACTAGTCCATACTTATTTATGTGGACTAATGAGGACAAAGAGTTATTATGGAGATATATATTTTATTCTCTTTGTTGATGATTAATCTAGAATGATGACAGTCATGTTTCTAAAAGATAAATCTAAAGCATTCAAGATATTTAAATGGTATAAGGCTATGTTAGAAAAAAAAAAGTGGTAAGGATTTGAAATGCTTGAGGTTAGATAGAGGATGAGAATTTATATCTGATGAGTTTATTAATTTCTATAATGAGCATGGTATAAAAAGACAGGTTTCTGCACCAAGAATACCACAACAAAATGGGATTGCTGAGAGAAGGAACAAATCAATAGTTGATTGTGTTAGAACAATGATGATAGAGAAAGGCATCACCCAAATCTTTGGGAGCAAAGCTGTCAGTACTGCTGTCTACACACTAAACATAGTACAATTGAAGAAAGACACAAAGAAGACACCTTATGAGCTATGGTGTGGTAAAAAACCCAATCTAAGTAACTTCAAAATCTTTGGTAGTCAATATTATGTCTTAAAGGATGATAGAAATGGAAATATTGACACCAAGAGTGATGACGGTATTTTTCTAGGGTATTCCACCAAGAGCAAAGCCTATAAATGTCTCATCAAGGCTTCTAACAAAATTGTTGAAAGTGCAGATGTAAAGATAGATGAATTTGCAGAAAAGAATGAACTGGAAAGCACAAAAGAACTAGAGGACTAAAAAAAGTTTGTATACTATGAAGAACCCAACACTCTACCTGAGAAACAATGCTTAATTCTAGAACAACAGAATGTTGTAACCGACGGTCAGACTGTTGTTACCGACGGTTAGGATAATAATTAGAATAATGTGCAAGGTGATGAAAAAAAGAATGAAGATCAAAATAATGATCAAGATGATATACAAAGAGCTATACCTATACTTGAAAGATATGTAAGAAGGAACCATCCAGAGATCCAGATCATAGGAGATAAGAAAGCTAGTACAAGAACAAGAAGTAAGTCTTTAACCTCAAATTGTTTAATTTGTGAGTTTGAGCCAAAATCTGTCCATGCTGTAATAGATAATGAGGAATGGATAAGTGCTATAAATGATGAGATTGAACAGATTGAAAAGAACAAGACATGGTCACTTGTGCCAAGACCAGATGACAAGAATTTCATTGGTACAAAATGGATATTCAGGAATAAGCTAAACGAGAATGGAGAAGTCACAAGGAACCAAGCAAGACTAGTATGAAAGGGGTATGCATAAGAAGAAGGTATAGACTATGGAGAGACCTTTGCACCTATTACTAGGCTAGAAGGAGTAAGAATACTACTTGCTTATGCTGCATTCAAAGGATTCAAAGTATATCAAATGGATGTCAAGTCAGTATTCCTAAATGGAATACTTGAAGAAGAGGTATACATTGAGCAACTAGCAGGGTTTGTCGATCCAGACAAGAGAAACATTGTATGTAGACTTCACAAAGCCTTGTGTGGATTGAAACAAGCTCCTAGAGCCTAGTATGAATGACTTCATTCCTATCTTATAAGTATTGGATTTGTAAGGACTAGTGAAAACAATAATCTTTGTTTGAAGGAAGATATTGATGCTAACACTTTGATTGCCGAAATATTTGTTGATGACATCATAGTTGGAAGCAATGATATGCTATGAAAATCATTTGCTAATGAGCTGAGAAAAAATTTTGAGATGTCTATGTTTGGAGAGATCAAGTTATTTCTTGGTCTACTGATCATTCAATAAAGTAAAGGTATTTTCATTACACAGTCCAAATACATCAAAGAGGTCCTAAAAATATTCAAGATGGAAGATTCCAAACTAGTTGTAACACCGATGGCTATTGGATGTAAGTTAACAGAGGAGGACAAGACAACAGAGGTAAATCAGACTTTGTACAGATCAACGATTAGAAAACTCATGTATGTTGTACACACTAGACCAGCTATTGCACATGTAGTAGGAATTGTTGCTATATTTTCTGCTAACCCCAGGGAGTCACATATGACTGCTATGAAAATAATTCTAAGATATCTGAAGAACACTAAGGAATTTGGCTTATGGTATAGAAGAGAAGGCAAATTTGAACTTAAGGTGTTTACCGACGTTGATTGGGCTAGAAATATTGATGACCGAAAGAGTACAACTGGAGGAGCATTCTTTATGGGTGATAGAATTGTCACATGGATTAGCAAGAAGCACGAATGCATCTCATAGTCTATTGTAGAAGCAGAGTATGTTGTTGTTGTTGTTTCAAATTGCTCAAATATTGCATGGATCAAACAGTTGTTGGAAGGTATGCATATGAAGATCTTAGAACCAGTGATTATCTATTGTGATAACACCAGTGCAATAAACATTTCCAAAAATCCAGTCATGCATGCCAAGAATAAACACATTGCAATCAAGTATCATTATTTGAGAGAACAAGTTCAAGAAAAAGAGGTGATACTTAAGTATGTGCAATCAAAAGAACAATTAGCCAATATCTTCACCAAGCCACTTCCCAAGGATACATTTTAGTACTTGAGAAAGAGACTAGGGGTCAAACCCTTGTCTGGCAGTCAGTAATATGACTAAAGGTTGCATCAGCCTACATATTCTAAGAATATCATTCATGCTGATGCAAGCAAAGAGATGAAATTCAAAGATACATCTATATACAGACAGGTATATACCAGAACTAAGCACCAGATCATATTGTTGTATTGGTGATGGATAAGGGAAATTCAAGGAATATATTATGGATGGAGAGAACAGATTGTTTGACATGAATGTCAAATATCTGTGAGATATTTGTTTGGCATTATTGTCAAAGTGAGAGAGATTATCCATATTATCACATTCTTCTAAAAAAGGGAGAGACATTAACCATTATCAGATTACTCCAACAGGGAGAGATTATATCCTATGGAAGAGAAAGTTGTATAAAAGATTACACAAAGGGAGAGTTGATGAAAAGAGAAAAAGACATCACAAAAGAGAGAACAGTCAAAGGAGAGAAATTGACACAAGAAGAGGACTCAACACATTAGAAGATAGAGCTGCAAGAATAAAATCTAAGCTAAAATAGAGCTTATTGTAGATCATATATTTATCGGTTATCAGAACAAAAATATTGGTAGTTTGATGAATCTCAACTGTTGTATTTCATATTGTATTAGAAATAGTATAGAGTGATAATATAGTATGTTGCCATCAATACCAAAGGGAGAAATTGATGACATGTAACTAATTGAATGTTTGATAATGTTAAGTTGAAGATAATGCAAGGCATTATATTAGTTAATGGTTTGTATTTTCATTGATGTCAACTTGATATCATCTAAACAGTCATGTACATAATGCCAAAGAATTTAGAGAATCAATGGAAAAAAGGTTATTCTTTCAGAAATGCATAAAAGTCAAGTATTCACTAAGTGATAGATAACAGCAATGGATTGCACACCATCAATAAAGGCAAAGAAGAAAACTCATAGTGATACTCGACAAGTAGAAGATAGTGTTGTCCGATGAAGCAAAACCACAAGATGCCCGACGGGCTAAAAATAGAGTTGCCCGATGAGTAAAAATCCAATGATGCCCGATGGACGGAGATCCCAAAGCTAACTGAAGTCACACTGATAGAACTGTCTATTGTCACCGATGACTAACTATAGAGATGACCGACAGAACAAAGAGTTTAGTAAATGACAAAATATCTAGCTGGCAAGAGCTAAAGATAGACTTAACTAGTTGTTTAAACTAGTACAAAAACAACAATATATGACCAAATAAACTACTAAAAATTATAGATAAATGACCAAATTTGGTCACATGATCAATGGTAGTTTATTGCCGCTCATTTATTTTGTGACCAAATTTATGACTAAACTATTTTAGTCATTTATTTGGTCATTGATTTGGTCATATATTTAGTCATTTATTTGGTCATTTATTTGGTCATTTGATAGTTATTTATTTGGTCATTGATTTGGTCATATATTTAGTCATTTATTTGGTCATTTATTTAGTCATTTGGTAGTTTATTTGGTCATGTATTTGGTCATTTGATCATTTATTTGGTCATTTAGTAGTTTATTTGGTCATTTATTTAGTCATTTGATAGTTTATTTGGTCATTTATTTAGTCATTTATTTGGTCGTTTATTTAGTCATTTATTTGGTCATTTATTTGGTTATTTATTTGGTCATATATTTAGACATTAATTTAGTGATATATTGAGTCATTAATTTACTCATATATTTAGTCATATTAGGGCACGATGGAATCGAACCATCATCCTCCTACATGTAAAGTAGGTGCTCTTCCATTGAACTAGTACCCTTTAAAGAATAATCATACCATGTGTACTAGTACTTTCTACTAAATATGATTTCAAGTTTTTCCATCTATAGTTCAACTAGTCATGTTCCTACTTTTTACTACTCATGTCCTTACTTTGGCATTGTTCAACATCTTGTGTGCTAAACACACCAATGGACATTATGCCATTCCAAGGTGAATTGAGGGATAGAAGGATTTCCCACCTTCCATGCTTTGACAGTACAAGGGAAACCAACTTTGAGATAGTGTTTTGCAAATGTTACAATGAATTCCTAATAAGATTATTAAGGGAAAGTGCTCTTCCATTGAGCTAGTACCCTTTAAATTGTGGCATGATGTAGAATGTAAATAATTCTGTGTTACAACATTTTAAATGCTTCTCTAAGCATAATCAAAAGAAATATTTTTTGGTACAAGTCAACTAATGAGAAATAAATCTATGCAAATTTGGTTGTAAATAATGTTGTCATTTCACACAGTTCTCAAATTAGAATATCTTTCAAACATTCTGCAATTATTTTGTCAAATAGTTTATATACCTTATCTCTGCTTCCACATTCAGCATACATATCTACCAAGGCAGTCGTAACTATAACATCTGAGAAAAATCCACCTTCACTTATGCTTTGATGGATGTCCATACCCTCTTCCAAAGCTCTG
>MU222413.1:0-11344 GCA_018584345.1 Thuja plicata | reverse complement strand
ACATGAAGCCAACCGATGGGTTTTCTGATGGATTTCCTGTGATGAAGAAGAGCAGTCCATGCAATTTTGTTCAATAATCTCCTCATTTTCCTCTGAAAATTTTCTTCCCATCTACCTCTCCCGCTTTTTCTGCCTCTAATTAGGCCCAAAATGAAAATACATGAGCATTTTTCCATATACCTCTCCCACCTTCCTCTGTCGTAAATTCTTTTGTCTTAAGTTTTAATATAAGACATTAATAATATTTTTTATTTTATTTTTAATATTAACATAATAACTTAAAATATTTAAGACCAAATTTTCAATTCATCTTTAAAATATGTCTTAAAATACTACTTTATGTAGTCATGAATTTTAAATTTTAATTTGATATATTTAAACTAATAATTTATGTTTTAAGGACAAAATGTTAATTTTGTCGTAAATATCTTAAGCTTTCAAAATAATTTTAAACACTTATATATTCATTATATGCACCTCCATAATTTTAATTGAAAAAGGTTATTTATATTGATGCAAAGCATCCCACAACCAATAAGTCAAAACACCTTTCCAAAATGACAAAACAATGATTTCCAAAAGAGGTTCCAAAACAAATATCTCAAGACGACTTAGGCTTGCAATCACTTTCACTAAAAACTAATTATTTAGTCATTTATTTAGTCATTTTAGTTGTGATTTTATCTGATGACCAAATTGGTCATTTATTTAGTCATTTGTATTTGTAGAACATGAACAGTTTTAGTCACGTGACTAAAATTTTTAGTCATGTGACTAAAAAAATGGTAGAAAATGATCAGTTTTAGTCACGTGACTAAAGCTTTTAGTCACGTGACTAAACTTTTTAGTCATCTGGTCATTTATTTGCCAAATTCTACTAGTGTTTTCTTTGTTTTATTCGACCATAGTTAAGTGATTGATTTAAAGAAGTTATGTACAATTGGCAAGAAGATAACTACGAGATAAATTAGGAGATATGCTTTAAATCAAATTAGCTGGATTATTTTTCATGCCAAGAATCAAGAATCAAGAAACAATGAATATCATGTCTATATAAGAGACAAGCTTAATTCATTTACAGAAGGGATTAAGGGGAGTGAATAGAAAGAGGATGCTGAAGAGAAACTAATGAAGAATAACTTGATATAGTCCTAATCAATCAAGATGAAGGAGAGCTAAAGAATTCTTGAGACTGATGAATAGTGAAGCACAACATCATAGAGCAGAAAGTGTGGAGCATAAATAATTTAATTGATACATTGATCAGAGAGGTAATGTAATTAAATAGATCTAAAAATCTACAATTCAAAGTTGCATCATGAACAGGTCATAGTGTTTCAATTTAACCATTGAAGCATCAAGTCTCTTAATAGAGCATGACTTAACAGTCTTCTATATATTAAGCTACATCCCAAGGAGTTCCAAAAAGGTTGATTCATGAAAGTAGCATTGGACTTGCCCAATACCTATTGAAAGTCTAAGAAGGAGGCTGATTCAAGGATGGTAGAAATAGATGCCCAATACTAAGTGACAACCTTTATGTATAAAATCCTCTAACAAGGTCACACTTAATAGTGTGTTTGTAACCTTTAACAGTGTTGGCTCCTAACAGGGTTCACTTCACAAGAGTGAAAATTTGGGGTACCGGTCCGAGTGGATTTTCCCTTAATAGGGTTTCCATGTTAAAAATTCATGTGTTATGTGTGTATGATTCATTTATTTATTGTTTTGTATCTAACATAGTTAACACTGGGTTGATCGGTATACTCTACTTATTTACTGATTTTTGGTAAATAGTTATACTACTTATTGGTAATGAAGGACAATAAGGACAGATAAGGAAAATCGATAGGCAGTTAAATCATTATAAGTATTTCATGGCATGCATCTTGTATGGACTTAATAATCTTAGGTTTTTTTGATTGGTGGTTAAATGTTTGAAGGATAAAATTTTGAGGCCACTAATTCACCCCCCCTCAATTATTACTAACAGAGATAGGTTAAGGTCTAATATGTTAAGAGCTCTAGCAACATTGTTTAGTGTTCACTCAATTAAGAGATTTACAAAGGATTGTTAAATATACATTTCTCAAGGATTTCTTCTATTTTCTACACTTGTTAGAATGGAGTCAAAAATATTCATTGACCTGAGTATATGCAATCTAAAATTTCTGATTACAGACCCAATAAGGATTACATGTATATTTATCACCTAGATAGTGATTGATCAATACCTCTGTTCTGCTCGATAGACTTGGATCTTGTTCTTCATAACTAATTTCATCTTTGGTTGTTCTTCTACATAAAACTCTTAGTCTGATCCATAGATGTGCTTCTCAGCTACAATCATCATCACACACGTGTTCTGATAGATTACATATCTATTTATACAATGAATTTGACCTAAAAGAGTTTCACATATTACAATGATAACTCTATGATTGAAGGTTTACAACTTGACCTTGATCTCCTAGTTTGTATGTTTTCAATCAGTTAGACTGATTAAAATAATTATAATTACATTTCTTATTCCTCAAGGAATGGATTTAAAGCTAATTAAAAAGCTAAATATAAAACACAAATGTTTTATCTGATGTGGAAGTTAGATCCACATTTCTCAGGATTTATAACTGTCTCTCGGTAGACTGGTGCTTGGGTTTCTTTGTAGTCTTTCAAGTTCCTCTATTATTTGTTATGTTGGGTTACACTGTAATATATTTGTTAGGTTCCCCTATTGGGTTCTTCTTGTAACATTTTTGGGTTGCACTGGTAAACTATGTCGTCGCGTCCCCTTGTGAACTTGTATATCAGGTTGCACTAAACTTGTCTTTCCATGTTGGTGTTATCGACAGTTTCAAAAGTGTTTTCCTATTTATACTAAAGGAAAAAAATGTCTTCAATCTCCCCCTTTGACATTAGTATCAAAAATTGATATGTGCAAAAACTAAAATGTTTAGTAATGTAAACCATGTGTTCACCTTTTTATTATGACTCCCACTATGTATATGCTGGTATAGTATATGTATGTGTATTTACACTTGCCTTTACACTATTTTCTATTTTTACCTTACCTTCCCCTTTTGTAATATCATTTTCCCCTTTTTTGATAGTTAGGGAAAAGGTGTAATTACTTACAACTTGTAAACAATGTGGGAATAGGAGTTTTTCATGTCTTCCGTCATCTTCTCCCATTTTTCTTGAAGTTTTTCTAGAGAGATGTGCTCCAATGTGATCCTTGCGTGCATATCATAGATGTTGTCAGTGATAGACATCTCTGGGGTGGCAATCAATTGTCTTGCCATTGTCATATGTTGCTGTTGAAGTATAAGATTGGGTAGCAATAGAGCTTGTGGCTTGGTTACCTCATCTCTGAACTTTGATTCTACCTCTTGAATCTAAAGTATCAACTTCTTTTCTTCCATTACCTTTTCATAATGCAATTTTATTACATTGTCATTTTTTGAGAGACCTTGAGCACTAGAAGTAAGATTTGCATCTATTTTTGCAATATTTTCAGTATCCTCCTTAGTGAATTTCTCTAATGTGCTTAACTTCTGGATTAAGGTGATTGCTTATGAAATGATTGGTTCTAATTTATTTACTTGTTTAGACAACTTTACCTTGTTCTCACCCACTTCTTGGCTGGTTTTCTTGACCAATTTATATTGATACTTTTTCTCTACTCATTCTTCTATTGACTTTTCTACATCCACATTCTCTAATTGGACTGTGTCAGTAAGAATGGCTAATTGATCAATGATAGATGTGTTTTGATCAATGTCCATATCAAGTACTATATGTTGAAGTATATCCCTTGTTATTCCAAGTACCTGGGTCTCCTCTGTTGCCTTCTCAAGCTTATCTTTTATAGCTTTTCTTCGACAAAGTTATGCATAGTTTGTAAGTGCCTCTAGATCCAATGTCCTTAGATCATAGGCTGGTATCTTAATAATCTCTCCAATGTAACTGGATTCTTATTCCTTTGCTTGGCCTAATGTGGTTGGTGAAGGCTTTGGAGCATGTGTACCTATATCTTTTTGCTCAGTGTCTACCTGTCGGTTGGGAGTAGATGTCTCCACATCAACCTTAGCCTTATCTACAACATCTCCTTCAGTATACTTAGGAGTGGTATCATCTTGTCTCTCTTCTTCACCTTTGTCTTTTTTTCTCCTCCTGTTTCTTTTTGTTCTTCATTGGTTTCTTTTTTCCCTCTATCTTTATTCTACTCATCAAATGTATTTTTTGGTTCCTCTGCACCCTTATCCTTAGGTATGCTTGCATCCTTGTCGGGTGATTTCTCCTTTTCCAAGATAATATTGATAGCTTGTATCAATAGTGGTATCTATCCTGGTATATCTACTTGAGAAACATCTATTATTGTGTCATGTTCCTTGGTTTGGTCTAGGGCAACAATGACATATTCATCTTTCTTTACCTCATCTACAAGATCATCTTCTGTGATATCAATGATAGTATTATCAATGAATGTTTGATCTTCAGTATCCATATCCTTGTTAGCTTTTGTGTTCAATCTTTCTTTATTAACATCCTCACCATCAATTATAAGAATATTTTTTGAGCTCGGTTTAGCCCAATCTTCTTCATTATGAGGCTCCTCTGTAAGAGCTAATAGTGGCTCAGGACTTGAATCCTCCTTAGGTGGATTGCTGATTTTATTCCAAATATCATCTCTTTCTTTATCAAACTCAATTAATTTTTTCTCTAGTACTTTGTAGGATCTTAATTTTGTTAAGAGCTTCTATGAATTCTTGTTCATCATTTCATCAATTTCTCCCATCTTGGACTTGGGTAGCATAATTAAAACTAGGGATCTTTCCCATATCTGTTTTTCTTCCTTTAGTGCATATGTCCACCTTGCTGAAATTCTGTCAAGAATTTCTTACGGCATCATTTTATCAAATTGGATAGGCACATATTTGTATGCAATCATTTCCTTAATGATGGCTTCTTCAATCTTATTTTGATCCTCAGGTTTTAGAGTTAATCATTGTTTAACCTTAGGATCTGATATGCCACCTAATTTGGTGATTGATGCAAAATTTTCATCAATTGTTTTAGGAAGTTTACTCTTTATAGGTTGTTCTTCCTGTTCAGTATGTTCTATATATTCCTTAGTTCTGATGAATCTTTTTCTCCTCTTAGGTTCTAATGTTTTCCCTGTTTGAGGCTTACTTTTGTAAGTCCTTACCTATCCTTTCTTGATTAGTGGTGAGTCTCCTTTAGTAGTTTGACTCCTTGTTCGTGATGTAGTAGGAGTCCTTAGTTTCTTTCGTGGTGGTGGTGGTGCATCAAACTCTATAGATTCAGAGTCACTCACTTGAACTTTATTGACTCGTGACTATCCCTCAATTTCTTGTTGTGGTTTTGTTTCTTCTTCATTGATCGATAACTTCTTCTCAAGTGTTTTGACCATTTTGGTCTTCTTTCTGTCAATCTTCTTCACAACTAAGCTTCTTTTAATTCTTTTCTTGGCTTCCTCATACATTCTAAACCTTGGTTGTGACTTGTCCAATGGTTCATTTAACAATGCTTCAATAGCATTGGTGGCTTGATCTATGTTGACCACGTAGTCAAGTGGTGCTAACCATGCCATCTTCGATACAACTGGTTTGATAGAGGTGTTGTCAGTGTCCACCATAAAGAAAATATTATTTTTATATTTTTCTACCAGTTGTTCTGGTATCCTCATCATTTTCTGCATTCTTTCCTTAAATATAGTAATGTATTAATCCATAACTCATGCAACGTTGTCACCTAGTGACTTGATGAATTCACTGGTTTGAATGGTCACTGGTTGGGTAGTATCCCAATTGACATTCTGATAGATGGAAAGAAGTTCTAGAAATAGAAAAATGTACACATTAAAAGTGATCCGAACTTACAAATTTAAATTGGACTTTGTAGACTTGATTGTCCCCATGTTTTCATCTAACTGCTTCAGTAGAAGCTTAGATAGATCCAATTGTAGACCTTTCTTTACAATCTTATGGGAAATGTTAATTTCTCCACATGCTATGCTGTTTAACCTACTATATCGGTATATCTTGTATCCTAGTACACATACACCAAACTCTAGTTATGGATCAGTGATGGTGTTAACCTTCAATCGTCTGTTATCCCATATTGCACCTGTAATATTCTCAATCTTAGGGCGAGGAGGATGCTTAAGTGCCCTGGCCTTGTCAGTTATAGGATAACTAGTCACAGCATGTATCACATCTTTGGTAATCTATTTTGGATCATCCAGCCACATTTTATGGTCATGCACTATGCTCAACACTATCCGAATCCATTCAGTTTTAAACTCCCTTGGAACATTACGGAATTTGTCATCCCTTTGACCTTGATGTTTTTATGTTCCTAATTGATGTTTCCACCTATGCAAAGCTTCTTGTAAGCTTTTCTGACCTCAAGATCTCCTATCTCAGTGATCTTGCAATGTATGTAGGCTCGAACATCCTCAATCAGTAAAACCCTAGGTGGAATGTCGTAGAACACACAAATTTCATCAAGTTATGAAGCAACCTCTAGACAAATTTTGTAATTAGGTTCTTCACAAGTGAAGTTCTTGACCAGATAACCTTCTTCTCTTTGGCATTCTTGATCTTGGAAAGCCATGAAGTGGTTGCCATCATTTCTAAGAAATTAGGGCTCTTTCCATAAAATAAATAGTGACCTCTGTGATGTTACTTAATCAATCTTCTAAAAGATACTTGTGATCGCATTTGAATGTTGTGAATATGCTAGTCAAACACTTTTTCAATCTGGTTGCTCTGTGCTCTGCTTCACTCTGCTTCTTTTCTCTAAATTGTTGGTGAATGAAATGAAGTCTCCATCATTCTTTTATAGATGGTGTCATAAGTGGCACAATTAATTCTCTACCCATTTGTTGTGTGTTAAAGACTGAGTCACTCAGGTGACATGCCAACTTTATTTTTGGTGAAAATGCGATGCTCGGGGCATGTTTCAACTCATTTAAATTTTCACACGTTCAATGACGGATCTCTGTATATGGAAAAAACAACATTGTCTTTTGATTACCGATGATGTTTGGTTTACATGAGCAACTTAGCTTTTGTATGTTAATCGATGATTCTCAGTAAGCATTAACAACTTAGATTTGTAAGTACACCGATGCTTTTTGGTATACATTAATTGATGAGATTGGATTCATAGAATCATAACAAGTAATACCATAGTACATCTTTAATCATGCTAGTTTGGTATTTTAAATATGTATAATGGAACTGATACATAAAGTATAAATTAGTATAGTGCAATTCCATACTTACTTGTTCATCTTAGGTGGGGATGGTGATGTCACTAGATCCATTAGATAAGGTGTCACCAATTGTATTTCTTGGTCCAGCATCATCATTGTTTCTAGTTTTCCTCCACATTTTGTTTCTCATCTTTCTAATGCCTTCAATGGTATTTTCATTGGAAAAGGTGCTTGTCTCTGTCACTCAGTCTTTATAGTCCTTGCTTAGATAACCAACTTTATAACAATGTAAGTATGTCATTTTGGGGTTAGTCCCACTCCTAGACTTTCTCATCCATTTTCTCATGCAGTTTGCAGCTATGTGTCCATATCTACCACATGTGCAATTTGTTGATGTATTGTAATCCCAAACATATGAGTTACTGACTCTTTTCAGTGATAAGCAGTTTCATTTTCTTTAGGCTTCCATTCTTTCTTTTTCTTCTTCCTGCATTCAAGAGATGTGTGCCCATGAATTTCGCAAGTAGGACAATATTTTTCCTTGTAGGTTTCCTTCTTTGGTTGTTTCACCTCAAATTCACATTCATATGCTTTATGTCCTTTCTTGTTACTTTTGTAACAATTTCCTATGAATGAATATGTGGATTTAGGAATACCTTTAAATTTTCTTCTGCAAACATTTGATGTGTGGCGTAGTTTTCCATAGTGATTGCATGACTTCTTTCTTGGTCTTGGATTTGTGTAGACATTCTTTGGATCAGCTTGGTGTAGTGATTCTCAATTCTTGGTAAACCCTTGTCCGGTATTATTCTTAAGTCTTCTTTGTCCATCCAGAAAATCATCCATCCTTTTGGTGCTTTCTTTAGCTCTCTTGATCATGTCATTGTGATGTTACTGAATTCTGACTTCATGCTTCAGTCTTTCATTTTGTTCTCTTAGCTCACCAATAGCTTCCAGCTTTCCATTTAGTTCTATGTTCATTTGTTTTTCCTTATAACTCATAAGAATAATCTAATTGGTGATCGCATGATGATGTTCAGTAAGTCTTTGAATTTCTGACTCTTTCTCTTGTAGATTTTCAGTGCTCTTCCTCCTGTCATCAATAGCTAGTGTTCTCTCTTGTTCAAATTATCTAGCATTGTTCATAACCTCAATCATTCTTACCGTCTGTGTCTCTTGATTGGTTTGCGCTGATTTCACTTTTCCAGCTAGATGTTGATTGATTTGATTTAGGCCTGTAATGCATCCTTCAGATGTGTCTGATGTATTGCAAGATGTAGATCCTGATGACTCAAATAAACCGGGTATCTCTTCTTCATGATACTCTATTTCATTACAAAGAGATTCCATAACCTTTCTTTCATCTAGTAATTGTGTCATCTTGATTCTAGCTTCTTTATATTTCTCATAGAAGATCTGTATCTCTAACTTTTGATTCCCAATAATCTTGTCTAGCTTGTACCTTTCCATTGTATGATTTTTTCTCTTAAGTCTTTTAAACTTTTTCAAATAAGAGATCTAGCTCTGATACCAATTGTTAGAAATAATGGAATGGTGTGTACTTAGAGGGGATGGGTGAATCACTACCCTTAAAATTTTTATCACTTAACCTTAATCCTTTATGTAATCAATTTCTTGTATTAACAGCCATATATGCTTTTCTATCTTTATGTATGTTATATCAAATCATAAACTCAATTATCATGTAAACATTCATAAAATTTATTGACACATGACACAAGATTTGGTAAGGCAGAAAGCCCCTGTTAGAAGGTAAAAACTATGGTGGGGATGAAACCCACAAATCTTCACTATATTCAGAATGGAAGGGGCCGGTTAGGGCTTATAATTTTGACCACTTCTGATCATCTACCATGTTAGGAGTATCATGTAGAGACTGGTTAAGGTCTACTCTCTTAAGAGCTTTAGCAAAATTGTTTAGTGTACACTTGGTTAAGAGATTTATAAAAGGATTGTTAAATCCACCTTTCTAAAGGATTTCTTGTATTTTCTACACTTGTTAGAATGTAGTCAAAAATATTAGTTGACCTGAGTATATGCAATCTATAATTTTTGATTACAGATCCAATAAACATTACATGTATATTTATCATCTATAGTGATTGATCAATACCTTTGTTCTTCTAGGTAGCCTTGGATCTTGTTCTTGATAATTGATTTCATCTTTGGCTATTCTTCTGCATAAAACTCTCATTCTGATCCCTAGATGTGCTTCTCAGCTACAATCATCATCACACACACATGTTCTGATAGATTACATATCTATTTATATAATGATTTTGACATAAATGAGTTTTACTTATTACAATGATAACTCTATGATCGAAGGTTTACAACTTGACCTTGATCTCCTAGTTTGCATGTTTTCAATCAGTTGGACTAATTAAAAAAATTACAATTAGATTGCTTGTACCTCAAGAAATGGATTTAAAGCTAATAAAAAAGGTAAATATAAAACACAAGTGTTTTATCTAACATGGAAGTTAGATCAACAATTCTTGGGATTTATAACTGTCTCTCGGTAGATTGGTGCTTGGGTTGCTCTGTAGTCTATCATGTTCCTTTGTTATCTGTTCTATCAGGTTACACTATAATCTGCTTGTCAGGTTCCTTTGTTGAGTTACTTTGTCGGGTAAATTTGTCAGGTTCCTCTTGTAAAATTTTTGGGTTGCACTAGTAAACTATGTCTTCGGGTTCCCTTGTGAACTTGTTTGTTAGGTTGCACTAAACTTGTCTTTCGGTTTTGGTGTTACTGATGGTTTCAAAACTATTTTCCTTTTCATACTAATGGAAAAATATGTCTTCATTCTAAACTTCATTGATGATTAAGTTTAAGAAAAACTTGGGTGTATTGTTTGGTTACAAAATCATAATTATTTGAAAAATTTGTAGAGTTCAATATTTTGGTTGAAAATCAAAGTGGTAAGTATACCAAAGTGATAAGTACAGACAATGGAGGTGACTACAAGTCAAATCAGTTTATATATTTTTGCAAAAATCATGGAATCAAGAGAGACTTCACTACTTCCTACACTCCACAACAAAATGGAGTTGCTAAAAGGAAAAATAGCAAAATTGTTGAAATTGCAAGAATTATGTTGAAAGAGAAAAAATTGGATAATTTTTTTTGGGCAGAAGCAGCATACACAACAATGTATCTTCTAAACAAAAGTCCTACAAAAGAGGTTAAGGGAATGACTCCTAAACAAGCATGGTCTAGAGTAAAGCCTAGTGTTGATCACTTCAGAGTATTTGGGTGTGTTTCTTTTGCACACATGCCAAAATAAAAAAATGTCTAAGTTAGATGATAAAGGCCTTAAGTGTATTTTCATTAGTCACGGAACTAAAAATAAAGCATATAGGTTGTATGATCCAATAGCAAAAAAACCTTGTGATAAGCAGAGATATGATATTTAATGAGCTAGCAGAATATACCAAATAAAATGAAATAAAAGGAAAAGAGATATTAATTTATAACATTGAAGAGGAGGAAGATGAACTTGAATCATCTAGTGCAGGAGAAAGATAATATTAAAAATATCAAAGAAGGACAAAAAATAATAATCCATCCACTCTTATGTTGGATTCAAATTTTGAAAAACTGACAACAAGGTCACAAACAAAAGTGGATTTTGCAGTAATGTCTAAAATCATGAAAAAGTATGAGCCACAAACATTTCAACAAGCTCATGAAAAAGAAGAGTGGGTTGAAGAAATGAACCGTGAAATAGAAACATTTGAAAGGAATGATACATGGGATTTGGTTCAATTACCTCCTTGTAAGGAATTTATTGGCACAAGATGGGTGTACAAAATAAAATTTAAATTTGACAGAAGAATTGATAAGCATAAGGCTAGATTGGTAGCCAAAGGGTACACTCAACATGAATGAATTTACTACACTGAAACATGTACGTCTGTAGCACGAATGGATACTACCAAATTAGTTTTGGCATTAGCAGCTCAACAGAGTTGGATAGTTTATCAAATGGATGTGAAGAGTGCTTTCTTGAATGGATATATTGATGAGGAAGTGTATGTTTCACAACCTAAAGGTTTTGAAATACCTTCTAAAGAAAA